>CAKKTI010000007.1:122256-153975 GCA_920105805.1 Condylostoma magnum
GATATTATGAATGGATAAGGGGAATATGCGTGAAATGATGGAAGAGTGTATAAAGGAGAATGGGAGGGTGGAAAAATGAATGGGCAAGGAACCTTTACATGGCTAGATGGTAGAAAATATATTGGAGAGTATAAAAGAGACTAGAAGCACGGGTATGGAGAGTACTTATATGCTGATGGGTCAATATATAAAGGATATTGGAGGAAAGGAGTTAAGCATGGAGAAGGAATTATGGTATAGGAAAATGGCAGTTGTAATCAAGAGTTTTGGAGAAAAGGTAGAAAAAGTAGGAGAAATTAGAAGCCAATTTAAGTTTGATAATCTTAATTCATGTAATTCTTACTTAACTACTAAAAAATAGTATTTTCATCGCAATCTGCCTTTTCCTTCTATTCAGCTTATTCATTTTTATCTTCAATTTTCAATTTGACTACTTCATATTTGTTATCTTTAATGTTTTCCACTCCAATTTCTTATACTTCCTATCCAACTTTTTAGTCAATTTGCTCTTTCTAATCTATTTCCTATTATTATTGCTTGTTTTATCTATAGTTATTAGTTTTCTTTTCCTCTTCTTTACCACTGTTTCTGCTATTCTAATTATGGTATTTTCTACCTCCTCTGCCCCTGGGTTAATTACCTCTATTGGAGTCATGTACACCTTTTTAATTTGGCTGTTGATTATTTCCCAAAGTTATTTGGAATGTATTCTTTGGCTTATCTTCGCATCCATTATCTAAATGCTCCTGCATTTCTTGTTTTAATATTGCATGAGCACTATTATGAGGACAAATTTCATATAACCTTTCGTTGTTGTTTCTTTTAATGCATCCGATTATATGCATAGGCAAATTATGGGATTTTAATGATGTTCTGCACATAGGGCATTCAAGCATATTAGCTGGCTCCATCTTTAATAAAGAAATAATTATACGTGCTTTTATAAAGCATGGAAAAGGAATACAACTAAAATGTTGGTTTATAGATTTGATATACATAGAATATGTGTAGGTGATTTTTACAAATATAAGAGTTATATCATTACTGTAGGAATAGATATTTGTTATAATCACTTTAAATTTCTATATTAAAAATGCGGAAAAGATAAACTAAAGGAAAAACACTGCCTGATCCTAATTTTCTATTCCAAATGCAGTAAAAACTTTATAATGACATAAAGCTTGCTAAAACTGTAAAATACATACCAGCTAAAACGGAATTTAGAAAGTTTTAGGCCTAAGATTCAAATTTATACAGAAGCAGGGATATTACAAGCTTTAGTACAGAAAGGAAGAGTTAAACTAACTTTATGTAGAATGAGTAATTAGCTCCTTATGAAAAATCAGTGTTAAGAGATAAAATAAAGGAAAAAATACACAAGAAAAGAGTAAAATTATTTCAATAGGCGCAGACTAATGAATTTAATTTGAATAAAAGAGAAATATTTGGTTACAAGGTGAATTAACTAAGGGCTCAAAGTAATTTTGATTGTCAGTTTCGGTAAAGGATTCAACGCTCGATGCCAAAGCTAAGAAATAAAGTTAAATAAGAGATTCTTTCTAGTAGAGGACAAAACAGCTGTGAATTTTTTACTAAATTATAAGAATAAAACAGAAAACGAGTAATGGAAAGAATGTCTGATAGACTTATTCATAAGGAAGTACTAAAATATGCATAGAATGATATAACTTCTAAGCTTGATTGTATTGATGAAGTATGAAAGGTTCCGAAGTATATAAGAGAAAATGCTACTGAGGGTATTTATAAGAGATCTGTAACACCAGTTCCAATTGTTTCGCATTCGAAATCTAAATTAATATAAATTTATTAGAAAATAGCCACTATATAAGTTATTTTTTATATACATTGAAATACTAGAACTACTAATTTATACTAAATATTATCTAATATTACTATAAGCCCATACCAATCTTTGTACAGTATTCATTCCAACTAAAACAGTAAAGCCTATGAAAAGTGTGTCTTTATGCATAGGTAAAAACATACAGGCAAAGTTGAAAATATAGCACTCGAATCCTTCTATCAAAGCTCCAGGCATAGTTACAGTAGTTGTTTCCTTTTTGCTCTGAGCCCCAGACATCCTCTTTTCTAAAATTGCTGATAAGTAAAACTAAGCAACAGCGTTTCAACAATATGTAGAAATTAAAAAAGGTAGTATAAAAAGTGTTTAGTCAGTAGGATCTCCTAGAGCTAGACCCACAGGAAGCATGCAGTAGGTTATAAAATCCGTTACAATATCATAATACCCTCCAAAATCAGACTGTAGATCCCTAAGACGAGCTACTGTACCATCTAAAGCGTCAAAAATACGATTTAATAAAAACAAAAGAGCTGCAAGCATGTAATTTTACTTATAGTTCATTAATCCTGATAGCAATCCTAGTATAAAAGCAATGGTTGTTAGCTAGTTTGGAGTGAACAAGTAAGCAAATGCCTTGGCAATAGGCTCAAAAATCAGCTTTTATATATTTCTTAAATATGTATCAAACATTTTCAGAATATTTATTAAACAAATTCTCACTGTATTAATTAATTTTCCACTTGATTCTTTTCTTCCTCCTGATTTATAAGTTCTTGCAAATTATCAACAACTTATATAAAACTTCCACTTTTTCTTCCTTATTAAGCAGGTTTGATAAGTCCTGAATCTTTTAAAAACTCTAAATTAGGATTTGTTACTAAAGCATCTCATAAATCTACTTAATAAAGAGTTTTTCGTTTGTTACTAACTGTATAGCTATTAACCTTATCTACCAAATTTGCTATAAAAAGTTCTGTAGCTTTATTCATTGCTTTTACGGCATCACTTCTCATTGTATCTTTACATACTAGTTACATTATTTATTTTACTCTGCTTAAAGGAAAAGCTAGTAAAGGTTTATCTACGAGGGATTGGTTTTGAATTCTTTCTTGTAATTCTTATACTTATTCTTCTTAGTCAACTTCCATGAGTTCATTTCCCGCTTCCATTAAAACTATTATGACAATTAAAAACATGTGAAGCCCTTTAGGAATGTATTTTTAGTATATTAAATTAATAATTAAACATAATTAATAAAATCATCAATGAACTTCTGAATATACGCTGCTTTTCTATCTGATATATATGCATTTATTACTGTCAGTATAAAATGTCTCTGATTAATGCAAAATGATAAGGTAATGCATTCCCCTGATTAATCATCATAGTTTTGTAATCCTCCTATAGTATTAGGAAGTAATGAGATATAGTTTTGATTAACCCAGGTTATATTTCTTCCTATACTAGGAGTATAATATTAGGTTTTATATATAGCTCTTACTAATGAGTACTATAGCATTTTTAAGTGTATTTTACCAATTAGAGTAGACTATGAAATCTGATTGTCTAATTTATCAATAATACTCTGAGCTTTCTTATTAAAAAACCTAATACTAGCTTCCTCAGAATATCTTTGATTAGAATTAAGCTTTCTATTAAGTAGTGCATTTCCTATCAACAACGCTAAAATTTGACTACAATTTGATTACCTAAGCATTAAAACTCCATGCAGTAAGTCTAAAACTCTTACAAAGTCCTAGTTTTATAACCCATCAAAATATTCTAACTATGTGCTAATCACAGACTAATCAGTTTAATAAATAACTCCCTTTTCCAAATAATGTACTGCCAAATAAGCTACAACCATCTTTTTCAGCATATCTGTAGCTTATTTATAAATATCATCAGAACTCGTAACAACTTCTGAAGTATCAATACTAATTAAGGAGCAATCCTCCCCTAATGAGCTAAGTCTAACTCTTAATTCCATGATTATTTTATTTATCTAAAAGAATAAATGCTGAGGTATAACCCCATACCCACCTTCTTTCTCTGTAACTTCTTCCATTCCTCCAAATTGGTCAAAAACATCAGCTTTCTTTTGTGTATAATCTGTTTAGTCAGTATCCTGAAACAAACTACTTGCAGTTTGATATTATTAGCTTTCTTGGCTTCCTTGAAAGAATTGGGCTGTATCTTGCTAATTATACGACTTTTCCTGATCTTTTTAAAACTGTTCAGTGCTTTCAAATGGTTTAAAATTAGTATTTCAGTCATCGTCTTGTTAGAACAATCCTGAGGCTGTCTCAAAATTTTAGTCTTAGAAAAATGTGCTTGCTGATTAATCTTTTTCCTGAATGTTTTAGAAAGGAGTTGATTATAAAGCTTCTTCATCATCCTGGAATAATGACTGTGCAGTTTAGTACTCTTCTTTTTTCTAAACACTTAAGTCTTAATTCTTATCATCTTCTTGCCCAAACAAAGACTAAGCAGTTTAGTAAGATTAGGAGGGCTCGGCTATATAACTTTGTTGTTTATACATGTGAATTTCTTTATGGGAAGTTGATTTAAAGAACATTGGAGGTGCAATTTCATCGTCTTATTACTCATTATCTTATTTTGTATTGGAAACTTAATCGAAGAATGAGGAAGTAGTTTATTCCTCTTTACTTTATGGTTCTTCTTATTTTTAGAAATAAGGAGTCTTTTAATCGATAGCTTATTGTAATGGGGCTTTAGTTTGTGGGAAAGGATCATTTTAGCCTTCTCCGAACAAACTTGAAGCTGTGTTGAATTACTATGGTGTTTCTTTTTCGTCATTTTGAATTGTATCGAAAAAGCTAGCAGTATCTTATACTTTCTCGTCATTTTGAACTGTATCGAAAAAGCTAGCAGTATCTTGTACTTTATCCTTACTCTTGTACTTTTTATCGTCATGTTTCTTTTAAAAGGTTTATTTAATGGCCCCTGAGTCTAAATCATACTGTTTTCCTAAATCATCTCTTTGTTATTATATGATTTTATCTTTCTCTTGATTAAACCATTACAGCTCTTCAATTTTATTCTACTCATACTCTAATTTCCCTTATAAATTTACAATATCATATTCTAGCCTCTTTACTTGACTATCCAATTAGCTATTTTCCTACTACAAATTATAAATCTACTGCAAATAATCCTTATAAGAGCTTGATTGATCATTTTCAACCTATTACAGTCTTTTTTATAACTAGGTTTCTAATTCATTATACTTAATCTCCCAACTCTTCGTCTAATCCTTGGCATTTTACAGATCCTGCATTAATTGCCTATTATAATTACTAATCTTCTATTTTTCTTATATAACATCAGCATAATCACTTCCAAAGTTCTGACTTCTACTCCTTTAAGCCATTTCATCCAGCGATTTCTACAGTTCCTGTCTATGATTTTCACTTTCTATCCTATATTACTAATACTCCTTCCAAATCTTACTAATATGGTCCTTCAACTTATACCTCTCAGACTTATTAATCTACAATTCCTTAGAAATGATTTCAATTTCCCTTTACTTCTACTTCAAACTTCCCTACAAATGCAAATTCTCCTATTACAAAATCTGTCCATCCCTATCAATTTTTTCCCTCCTTCTTAGCTCCTTCCTTAATTTATCATTTTCCTCCTCTAACAAACTCGACTTCAATCGTTCATTATGAATTTCAGACTCTGCTAATACACATCTCCTCTTTAAATCCTCAGCTTCAAGTCTTTTCCTTCTAACTTCACTTTACAAAATCCTAACATCCTCCCACAAGCTTCCATTGTCACTGTGAATGCTCATCTACTCGTATGTGTTTGACCGAGGTGCATTTCTTTAAGAGTTGCGATATGTATCAGTGTATACCTCAAGAGTGGGAAATTCATTTGAAGGAGGGGCTTCTAGTTGAATATCCTCCGTATGGCTTGGAGGTGCACCCTGGGCATCAAAGTCGTCAGCTTCAACAACTGGATTTTAGGAGAAAAGGTTTCTCTGCATATTTTTATAAGTGGATGTTATAGATGGATTATGACTCTATTAGGAATGAAACTAGGAAAATTAGCAATTTTCCCTAAAGCATGGTAGATTAGTTTGTAGAGTATAGTATTGATAGGAAGGCTAATATTGGAAGGAGAAGATATAATAAGTTGTGTAGTGATATTAATAAGGAAAGGGTTAAGTACTAGCCTAGGAGGAGGACGAAGTTTGAGGTTTTGAAGTTTTAGGATATTGATAAAATGATATATGAGCTTAATTAGAGAAAGTATTAGTTTAATCAGGAGATTTAGGAGGATTTGGACAAAGTAGATGTGATATAAGTTTAACCTAATAGTTGTAAAAGATAGTTTAAATCTAGTAGCAAAAGGAAGTTTTAGAGACTGAAAAGATTAAGGAGTAATAAGAAGTATGCTAATTAAACTGTTGATGTATCGAGATGCAGGTCACCTAGGGAAAATGATTTTATAAGGCCTTAAAATGCACATTTTATGCAGTTTTAGGCGTATAAAAACGCTACTAGCTAGAATATTACGATGAATTTCGATAAGACGCAGTTAAAATCATTACCTATGCATAAAGATCCTAGATTCAGCTTTAATTTAAGGCGATAATCCAGTCCAATTCCTAAAATGCATGAAACTTAAGCTGAATTTATATAAGAAATTATGGATGATTGCGAAGAGGCAAAAAGATTGCCTAAAATCAAAGGAAGCAAATTTAAAGAGTTTCTGTAGTAAAACAGTACTAAAACTAATGAGTTTTTCTAGAATATAAAAGATATTGAAGAGTGTAATGTATTGGCTGATGATCAAGATAATTTTCGTAATTTATACTCTACAAGACAGTATAATAAGTTAATTAAATCTAATTTACAGGATTCTGTTATACCAATAGATGAACTTAGTATTATGGCTGGTAAAGTTATCAAAATGGCAGGAGGAATAAAGGTTTGGAAGTATACTAATGGAGGTGTATTAAAAAGGACTGATAAACTTTTAAACTCCCTGCCTAAAAATAAGTATTAGTTTAATTAAATGAAATATTAAGTTAGTTGTTTTATTATGAATTGATTTAAGATAAGTTTAGTGGAATTGTATTAGTGTTTTCATATACTATCAAATACAAGATCAAATTTAATACTTTTACTTAAACTAATAAAGCGATTTGAACTCTACAGATTTGATTACCCATTTCTCTAATTTCTTAAGTTATATAATAGCATAGTTACCTTCTTTAACCGATCCAGGATTGATAACTCTTATTTAATTCTAAAATCCAGCCATTCCTACTCCACAATGAGTATGTCCATGAATATTCGCAATTATTTTACCAGATTCATTACATAAAGTATCGAATAATGATTAACTACTAGATTCAGTCGGGGTTTATTCCACAACCTATGATGTATTTATTGTTTTAGGACCAAAATGAGTTAATAATATATACTACCCTTCCTCTTATAATAAGGGAATTAGTTATTATTAGACAGCTTACTCACATTACTCTTAGCTTTCATAAGGAAATCCTGGCCAAACTTATTATCCTTATCTATATCCTTAGGGAGACCCTCCTAACCCAATTATAAAGAGATTCTCTGAAATTTAATACCTCTGATTTCCTATAAGCTATGTCTGGGGTATTTGAGGATCCTCAAATTGTGGTGATGAAGGAAATAAGGTTATTGAATCATGCTATATATAAATTACGTTTCCGGGAATGTAATAAATTGGAACATTAAGCCTACTAAGGATCTCAAAGTGTTATGCAATGGATTATTTTCCTTATTTGATATATTCCTCCTGCATACTAGGTAAAAATTACCCGAATTCAGATGGAATGTTTGCAAAATCACCTGAATGAAAAATAAAGTCAAAACCATCGTTTTCACTTACTATTTGGTTTAAATTATCAAAATGATCATGAGAATCGCTAACTAATAAAATTTTAAGCTCCATCTTTTAATATAAAACTAAAATATTGTTAAACATTACAATATATCAGTGGTTTAGTGTAGTATATACTTATCAGTTATGAATATTTCGAATCTTACATATAATAAGAAGTTAAAATGGAAGAAAAAAGCATGAGTTGGATACTGTAAACTTTATAACGATCTCGCAAAAAGTTTATCATAGTTCCAACAGGGATCTGTAAGGCTGATCATTTATACGGTTATTTTTTCAACTCATAAGAAGGGTTAGTAAGACAATAAAAGAAATAATACTAGAACACTAGAGCATTGTTAAGATAATTTCTCTAGAATCCTTTATTGAAGGAGGACGATACATCCTTTGATTTAATGAACCCTTGTGTATATGTAAAGCTAGCCAAAGGACAAAGAATCTTAAATGGATATGAGGTGCAAGATTTACTCAAAAATCAACTTTAAGGATTAGAAGTAAAATAAGTCTCCTAGTACATGCCGAATAACTCTAGTTATCACAGTGTCTATTCACTACTGCTACAACTTAATAACGGAGGATTAGAGGGAAAGATATTGATTTCTTCCTATGAAAATAAAGTTAAGAAAGTAATTGTTTCTGAATACAAGGTAATAAGCACTGTGCATAAGATTTCTAATAATCTTGTATAAATAATAGAAGAGTTTTCCGAAAAGAGAGTCGTTAAAATAAAAATTGTGATTATTAGCGATTAGAACTAATAATTGCGTATTTTAGATATTCCTATACTGAATGTATGTCCTAACCCGTTTCTAGTACAAAATCGAATAAGGAATTATAAAGAAATTGAAAGCTATAAAGAAAATTTAACTAAAAGCAAAGTTAAAAGTAATCTACTAACTAGAAAATTTACTTAAATACAGATTAATGATGAAGAGACTAGTCCAGAGAAAACTCCAGTATAAAGAGATCATTAAAAGCCTCCTTCTAATAACCCACATTTCATTGAATTAATGTGAAGAACTGTAAAAAGCAATAAAAAACTAAGTTAATAAGACACAAGTGCAAATGATAAAATTTCAACTTGTGACTCAGGATTAATAGAAACTCCGGAATAAGAAAGACTAAGAGAATTAAAGTAAAGGTTGGGAATATACGGAAAATTTACTTATGATGCGAATAAAAAGAAGCATAGATTAAAACGACATCATTCTGTAAGACTAATGAAAAGATTTATTCCAAACGGAGGAAATGCAAACCTAAGGTAAATAGCTATTGCACATAGAAAAACAAATAGCTAAGTAACAAACTTTACACCTCCTTTAAGAAACAATGTTTAATTATCTGAGATTAAAGCAATAAATTAATATAACAGAGAAAGATAAAGGAAAGATATTATTTCTGATCCTTTATTAAAGTAAAGTCTAAGCCCTGATTATAGTAAAACAAGGTTGATTAAGCACTTTTTAAAAAGTGAAAATTAAAGGTTAGCGAATAAAGGAGTACATTAAAGGCGTTAAAGCTATAATTAGAGTTAGAAAATAATTAACAGTATGAAAGTAAGATCAGCAGTTACATCTCCAAAAAATCTATTTAGGTATAAATAATTTTGTTAAAATGCATATTAGTACTTTATTATCAATCATAGCAAAGAAAATCAAGTAGAAAGTGCTATTAGATTAATGAAACTAATTATTCTTAACTGGAAGTTTTCTTCCTACACTTCTAGCCTTCTTTATTCCAGTTAGTAATCTTTCGACTGTCTAACGCTCCTATGAGTGAACTTCGTTTGATTATATTATTGTATATGTCTCTCTGTTAACTCTGCGTTTTCAGAATATATCATTTGAGGCACTTATAAAACCTCTTTATTCATTCGTTTTAGCTGAGAACATTATTATTATTAAAATGACATATGTATTAGTAATTGTTATATGTGTATTATTATTCTTGCTGCTTTTTATTGCCAGTATTATGCTTTTAAATGATAATGTATGCAAAAGAACTAAAGGATTTATAATAAGAGACAATTTTTACAACTATGTGGAGTTGCTTTTATCATATAATATTGCTCAAAGGAAGGAATGAACTTATATTGTATTCCAATTGCAAGAGTATGTTTATACAATAGTAATATTCGAAGTTTCCTGATTTATACTCATATAAGACTTGATAATATTGAAAACATATAAAACAACGTAAATTTCGAATAATTCTTATAATGCCTTAATCTAATTACCTCCCGTTTGCTCAACCATTGCATCTATAGTATCTCCATCGTCCAATTGCAAGCTAGATGCTGTTGCTTCATCAGTGACTCTCTCACCTTCATATACAAATCTTACAGTCCCTGAGTTCAATCCTTATCTCTGGCAATAAGAGTCCATCAGTTTTCTAAGAGGAATAGTTCGTTTTATCTTGAAAAATATCTCACTACCATCATGGGACTTTACTTTTATCGTAATTGGTTCATTCAAGTCTTATGTTGGCTCCATATATAAAAAGTGTAGTTAGACATTTTTATAAGGTCTTATAAGCTAACTCCTATAAAAACTTTATATAATTCAAAATATAGCCTTATATAAAAACACATATAAAATTATGCTTATTTCCTTGAACAAATACAAAACTAAAACATTCAAGCAATTTTTAAGCATTTTCTACATAAACCTTTGAGCACACCTTCCAATCTGTATAGTCTACTACAAACACCTCTCAAGTGCTCCCGACGCCCTTTTCTCTTCCTAAAATTCTATTAAAAATGTCTCAGCCAGACTAAAATTTGATTAACGAGCTAATTTAGATGGGTTTTCCAGAAGCTCAGGCCCGAAATGCATTAGCAGCGTGTAATAACGACAAAATTAACGCAATAGATTGGATATGCAATTAAGGACAAGGCCCATAAGACGATGAGCTTCAGCGGGCTTTACAAGCCTCCCTTCAACCCCAGCCTCAATAGGGAGTGATTTTAGGAGACGACGCTGATATATCTCGTGCAATAGAGGAGAGTCTTAAAGACTCTCCCTCAGGTAATTTTGGAAGCTATGATCCTTTTAACCCGGAATAAAAATTAAAAGAAGAAGGACTCCCAGTAGGCCTTAGAAACGTAGGAAATACTTGCTATTTCAACTCAATTCTGCAAACATACTACAATGTACCGGCTTTTGTTTAGCTTTTGTTCCGGTATAAAAACACTCAGTAATAAGAAGTGCCTCAGGACCTGGCTGAGGCTTAGGCTGTGATTAGGCAAAATGCGAGCATTAACTTGATTAATTAGATGAGGAAAATGTTTACCTTGCTGTCAGGAAGCAAGTAAAAGTATTTGGATCCATCTGGAGTTTTGTAATCCCTTACAGACAACAGTGGGAATTAATTGGTGATAGGGGAGTAGAATGATGTAGGGGAGTTTAATATGCTTTTGATTGCTAGGATAGAAGAGGCTATTAAGCTGGTCAATTAGGAGGACAATTAGATACAGGAGTTGTTTACTGGTAGATAGCTCTAAGTACTGTAACTGGGCCCAGAGAATCAGTAGGAGCAGTAATCTGAGTTTGGGTAGGTTATATTAGATGTTGAAGATGGAGAACTGTACTCTGCCTGGGAATCAGCTTGTAGTTACGAGATCGAAGGATATCAGACGGAAGATAAAAACAATGTAGTGGCATAAAGTGAACTATGAATTGAAAGGAATCCTAAGGTTATGCTGTTTTATTTGTAAAGAGTCAAGTTTGATACGGAGAAATAAACGTTATCTAAGAATAACCAGATGTTCAAGTTTCCTGATGTATTGTATCCTGATAGATTCATGCATGATAATAAAGAACAGTGCTCGGAGTTAAGGAGAATTATGAAGGAAATGCAAAGAAAATTAAAGTTGCTGAAATAATCTTTAAAAAGTTTTGAGGAATACGGATAAGAAAATCGGCCTATACTTGATTTATTGTAAAACACAGCTTAGTTTATAGCAGATTAGAATAATCAAGAAGCGTCAGAGGTACACGATGAAGATATAATAATTTTTAACCATAAAAAGATGCTAGATATTGATTCGAACTAATACCAGCCTACTATTCAAGTACTGTAATAATTAATAGAAGCAACATAGTCTAAATACTAAAACATGCAAAACTAGTTAGAAAATCTCCAAAACTAAATGCATGAATTGTACAATAAGCCAGAGTTATAGAACAATCCATATGTTTTACACTCAATACTAGTTCACAGTGGACAGCCAGACAGTGGGCATTACTACGCCTATATTAAAAACTATTCAACCTAAAAATGGGTGAAATATGACGACTACAAAATAAGTGAAGTTGAGTAAGAGGAAGTAGTTAAAGAGAGTATTGGAGGGTCAGGATAAACCTCGGCTTATGGGCTTGTTTATCTTGACTAATAACAATTAATAGATAATGGATACCCCTCCCCAGAGCTGTATCTAAGCTGGATGGATGATGAGTAAAAGCTTTTTATTGAATAAGACAACTAGAAATTTATGGCAGAGCTGGAGGAGTGGAGAGTACAAAAATATATGAAGCCTATTATTGACTACTATAATGAAAGGAATACTCAAGTTAATACATAAGTGAACAGTATGAGATCAACACAGCCGAAAACGTTATAGTATGAGCTTATAAATTTTGCAGTGTTTTTACAAGCAAATTAATAATCTGAATTAAGTAAGTGGTATATTTTGGACTCGTGTGTTAGAGAACATACGGAAAATGCCTAGGGAATATACGACTTATCACCAGACAGTCCCCTTCTATTAAAACTTGTATAATTTTGCAGTGAGTCAACCGATTCCCCTAAATAATTACAGCTTGAGCCTTTACAGTCAGAAAGAATGCAGGCTGAGCTTGGGAGATATCTACAGTCTTTCAGAGACGCTGCTATAGTTCACCACATGTATTAAAAAATGAACGAAGAACTTTACATTGATGCTATCTTCTGCTATATTGCAGTATGCTAGTAGTAAAACGACTTCAAGTCCATATTTTATACTCAGGCCTCAGATGCTATAAAGGTCCTAGCTTTAAAGCTTTGCAGTACAGTAGCCGATATAATACTAAACGAAAAAGCAGAGGAGGCTATGAATTATGTTAATTTGTTAGTGGAAATCACCTAAAAGTATATAGGAAACCAGGACCCTCACTTTGCCCAGATTTTTCAGCATCTTGCGGCCATCATTACGAATTCTCGTAATAAGCAACTGATAACCCATGAACAAGATGTGCATATGTATGGTCAATTAGAGAATCTGAGAAATATGGAGTTAGTTGATTTCATTGAATCTTAATAAAGGCCAGATACCCTAGACCAACTTCTATAAAATCTCTCAACATGGGATCCGTATAAGTGGCAATAAGGATGAACCCAGGAAAGCCTGGCAAGATAATATTTATAAGAATTCCATAACTTTAAATCGTAAAAGTTTCTACCTTGGATCAACCTCCACTCTCAAATCGTTGCACTGAAGGGGAATTTAAACGAACAACAGAAACTAATGCATGAAAAACAAACAGGATTGAAGTATTTCGAGTAGATTAGCTAAATGGTTACTAACTAGCCTCTTCTTCTTATCCGGCAGATGTAGTATAGTACTAAATAGAAAATAAATAAATTAGGCATAATTGATCCTAGTAAGTAGTCATCATAGCTCAAATGGTCGTATCCATTTCCCGCCAACAGTTGTACATTGTAAATTATACAGAATGAATACAGCAAAATAGCCAACATACATAAAAGCATGTTCAAAAGTTTAGAGTGGAAGAAAATCATGAATACTGAGAATATGATTAGGGATACAATAAGAGACCAAATCATTCCTCCTATTGTTGTAAAGTTCTTCTTGGTTTTATAAGCATATATTATCATAGCTATTGTAACTGATAGAGATAATACTGCGGCTACTAGGATAACTATAAACTCATAAACGGCGTATAAAAGGGCTATGAACCAGGTTTGACATAAAACAAATGTGCAGAATGCTATTACATTTTATGGAAATTTCTTAATGAACTCTCTCATGCACAAACCTAGAATTATTAAGCTTACCATAAATAGAAAGCAAATGCCAGTTATAGGCCACATTTCAATAACAAAGTCTTGCAATGGCTCCACTAGAACTACAATAGTTGTCCAGATTGTAACCATGAATAGTTACAAGCATAAGAATGTATAAAATTTTCTTATAAAGTTGTTCCTATCCTACCTTTCAGTATCAGAAAAGTCAAAATTTCCCTTCATAATATCTGTGAAGCTGATCTCTTTCTCATGTATTGATGACTCTGGATTTTATCTCTTTTTAATTTGATAATGATATCCATTGTTATGCACATTAAGTTAAATTTGTGGTGGTGCATGAGGATGCATTTATGATTGTATTTGAGGAGACACTTTCAGTCCCTCTGACAGTTCCATTTGCTGTTTCTTTTGAATTTCCAGTTACGCTTGCTTCTGCAGTTGTATTTCAGGTTCCGGTATCAGTTCCAGATCCAGTTCCAGATCCAGTTGCTTTTACAGTTGTATTTGTGATTGCATTTCAGATTATATTTGTGGTTGTATTTGTGGTTGCTTTTATGGTTGTATTTCAGGTTCCAGATCTAGATCCAGTAGTATTTGTGGTTGCATTTCAAGTTCCAGTTCCAGATCCAGCTGTATTTCAGGTTGTATTTCAGGTTGCATTTCAAGTTGCATTTCAAGTTGTATTTACGGTTACATTTCAGGCTCAATTGGTGGGGGATAGTCATTGGGGTCATAGTAGTATCACGACACTGCCGGGTCTTGATATCCCTATTAGCAATAATCAGTATAAGTCTATTAAGAGTTTTAAGGCGAAGGTGGAGGATTTCCTGCAAATTATTGTGACATATTTTTTTGATAAAATCGATTATTCTATGCGAAATAAGTTGTTTTTGCAAAGTAATCGGTTATATGCATATTTAGTAGGTGGTATAAGCAAAAAGGCAATAAAGTGTAAAACCCTAAGCTATTTAAATTGAATAAATCATATTATATGAACATAGAGCACAATTTGTAAACTCTGGAAAACATTTTATTTACTTTAGATTCATTTTCTAACATAAAGCTTCCCTCTAATTAAAAGAACTATTATTAATGTCTTCAGAGCCTTTAGAAGCTTAAAAACTAGACATAAGGGATCAAATTTCTATAAACAGTACATTCGAGGAATTTAAGCCTACTTTAGTGTATCATTTAGCTGCGTTATTAAGTGTACATTGTGAAAAGAGTTCAGAAATGGCAAAACAAGTGAATATTGATAGCTACACTAGGATTATTGAGTTATGTGATTAATATAAGGCAAAGATATTTTGGCCTAGTTCAATAGCCTCGTATGGATCCTCCTCTCCTAAAATACCAGGGTAACTGGAAATCATGAGGCCTAGCAGTATTTATGGAATTGGTAAAATATATGGGGAGTTGCTAGGAGAGTATTATCACAATAAAAATGGATTAGACTTCAGATCACTGAGAGTTCCTATTGTAACTTCCTCTGCAATGCAATCCGCTGGGGGAAGTGCGGCGTTTACAGTTACAATGTTCAATGACTTACTCAAAAATAAGAAGACGGATATTCCTATAGAGCCAGATGTGAAAATGCCGTTAATTCATCTACCAGATTTGATTAATAACATATTAAATTTTATGGAAGCTGACAGTTAAAGGCTGAGATTTAGAACTTACACTCCACTTTCTGTGGGAATTTCAGTAAAAGATTATTGTGATGAGGTAATGAAATTATTTCCTGATTGTTAGTTGGAATATAAGCCAGATTTTAGAAGTAATATGGCACTAATAAAACAGAAGCTTGGGGGATTGGAATTTAGGCTAGATTTTGGACTAAAGGAAATAGTATAAGATATTTCCAGCATTATTAAGATTAAATTGATTGTTTTTATTCTTTTTAGACTAAGTCTTGTATTTATATTGAGTATATTTTTAGAGAATCTGAGAAATATGGAGTTGGTTGATTTCATTGAATCTTAATAAAGGCCAGATACCCTAGACCAACTTCTACAAAATCTCTCAACATGGGATCCGTATAAGTGGCAATAAGGATGAACCCAGGAAAGCCTGGCAAGATAATATTTATAAGAATTCCATAACTTTAAATCATAAAAGTTCCTACCTTGGATCAACCTCCACATCGTTGCACTGAAGGGGAATTTAAACGAACAACAGAAACTAATGCATGAAAAACAAACAGAATTGAAGTATTTCGAGTAGATTAGCTAAATAGTTACTAACTAGCCCCTGTTTCCTATCAGAGAAAGAATATATAGAAATAACCCGATAATGTCTATATAAAGCATGATTGATCCTAGTATGTAGTCATCGTAGGTTAGCTCCGCATATCTCCCTCCTGCTATCAGTTAGGTATCATACACTATAAAGAACGAATACACAAAAATAGCAAAAATACAGAAAAGCATGTGCACAAAGCTAGAGTAAAAGAAAATCATGAACACTGAGAATAAGATTAGGGACACAATAAGAGCCCAAGCCATTCCTCCCATTGTTGTAAAGTCTTTCTTAGTCTTATAGGCATAGATTGTCAAAGCTATTGCAACTCCTAGAGCTATTACTGCGGCTACTAGGACAATTAGAGGTTCATAAAAGGCGCATACAAAGGCTACAATCCAAGTTTCACATAAAGTAAATGCGAATAATGCTATTACATTTCTCGGGAACTATTTAGCAAAGTTCCTCCTACAGAAAATAATAACTAGTAAGCCTATCATCAACAGAAAGCAAATGACAGTTATAAGCCACATTTCAGCAACAAATTCTTGTATTGGCTCCACTAGAACTACAATAGTTGTCCAGATTGTAGTAATTAATAGTTATAAGCATAAGAATGTATAAACTTTTCTTATAAAGTTGTTCCTGTCTTACCTTTCAGTATCAGAAAAGCCAAAATTTCCCTTAAGAACATCTTTGAAGCCGACTTTTTGCATATGTGTCAATGGCCTTGAATCTTATTGGTAATTTACATCTTATTATACAAGCATTTGAGGCTGCATTTGAGGTTGCATTTGGGGCTGCATTTGAGGAGGATATTGGTTAGGTTCGGAATAGTAGCCCTATGCGGCCGGATTTGGATATCCCTATTAGTATTGATTAGGATAAGGCTACTGAAAGTTTTAAGGTGGGGGTGGAGGTGGAGGATTACCTGCAAATTATGACGACATTTTTATTATTATTAAATCGATTATTTTATACGAAATAAGCCACTGTTCTGTATATTGTGTAAAGTTGCCATAGATTAAATAGGTTTGATTTATTATTGCTAAGTAAAGGGTTATACGAGTTTTAAATAGGTAGTATAATAAAAAGACAATAAGCGTAGAATGGTAAACGATTAATCTTGAATAAATTATATTTTATGAATATACAGTGTAATTTATAAGCCCTGAAAGACATTTTATCTACTTTCAATTCAATTCATTTTAAACCAAGAACTTCCTTCTAATTAAAAGGACTATAATGAATTTCTTCAAAGCCCTCAGAAGCCTCTCCACTAAAAGAAGCTTAATAATAGATACAGACGCAGGTGTAGATGATGCCTAAGCTCTTGTTCTTCTTTTATCCCAAAATACTTTAGACATAAAAGCTATTACCTGTGTGAATGGAAACATAAGCATTGATAAAGTAGTATAAAATGTAACAGAAATCTGCAGAATATGCGACAGACCTGACATTCCTGTATACAAAGGCGCATCTGAGGCAATTATAGAGCCAACTTTTGGGGCAAGCAAGTACCATGGTGAAGATGGACTAGGAAACTACTGAGCAAAAACAAAATAAAAGCCTTCGTTTGAAAATCTTCACCAGAAGCATGCTTCTAATGCCATAAACGACATATGTTCTAATTTCCCAGAAACAGAATTAGTTACCTTAGGCCCTCTTACAAATATAGCTTTGTCCTATAAATTAAACCCAGATTTAAAAATAAGTAAAATAGTAGGAATGGCTGGGACAATGCATGGGGATGGTAATTGTAAACCAGTCGGAGAGTTCAACATAGCTTAAGACCCAGAAGCAGCTTAAATAGTGTTTAGAAAATGCTAATAATTTGTCATGATTCCTTGGGAAACTATTTCACATATCAGCTAGACAATAACTGATGATATAATTAATCAATGATCCTGCAAAAACACCCGCAAGAGCTAGTTTCTGGGTATTTTATGTGATCATTAAAAATCAATAGGCCATGTAAAGGTATGCGACTCCGTCCCAGCTGCTGTTGCTATAAATCCTTCAATAATTACTAAAAAGCATACAAGATTTGTCGATATAGAACTCTAAGGTAATATTACTAGAGGAATGACAGTTGTCCATTGGGACAACTGAAACAAATTTAAACACGATCGTTGAAATATACCAAGAGAGCATGTTGATATTGTAGAAGAGATTAATACCGACCAATTCTGGGAGATGTTGATTGAATCAACTAATTAGCACTAATTTACTAATACTATTTAAAATGTCAAAATCTAAAAGTACCGCTCAAGTTGAGAAATATGCTCCTCCTAGACGACCTAAGTCTGGATATTTACTGTTTAGTGAGGCAAATAGATAAAAATTGTAGGATGAGAACCCTGATATCAAAGGAAAAGAAATGATGTCACTATTAGGCAGAGAGTGGAAAAATTTAAGTGATTAGGAAAAGGAAACTTTCAATACCGAGGCTGGTAAAAATAGAAATTTGTATGAAAGATAGAAGAAGGAGTATGAGAAGTCTGGGTTTTATCATGATTCTAAAGGAAATCCTGTTAAAGAACCTCTTGAAGGTATTAAGAGAAAAGCAAGTGTTTCACCTGCGCCGATTCATAAGAAGTAATCTAAAGGGAGAAAAGGTAAAACAGAGGAAAGCAAAGGTAGGAAGAAGGGAAAGAATGATTAGTAATATTGTTATCTAAAATGTTGGGAAATATGATTGTACTATTGACTGGAGATTATTTAAAAGCTAAGCCTATACAGCAATTATTAACTATTTTACTACAAAGTAAATTAAATCTAATCTGAATATACATAAATATCATTACACCTACTAATACAACTTTCCCATATAAGTTTACTAAAACTACTACTTCTTCTTTCCCTTTTTTCCTTTCCTTCCTTTTCTTCCCTTCTTTCTTCTTGTGGCAAACTCCTTGTATTTAAACCATTCCCTAATAATTGTTCTGCAAGCATTTAATTTTTTCTCATTTTCTTCTCTTTCAAGCCTTTATTTTTCCTCTCTTTCTCTTTCCTCTTATTCCTGTCTTAGTTATTCTTATTTAGCATTTTCTATTTTATTATTAAGATCATTAAGATGCTCTTTAGCAATATCCTTTTTATTAGTAACTTCTACTATTTGTTCATTCAGCTCATTAGTGTCTACATCATATTTCTCTTTCCAGTTCTCCAGATCTTGTTTCATCTTCTCAGCTTAATCATTAACAAATCTTTCTAACCTCTAATGAACCTTTTCTTCTATTTCCTATTTAAATTTTACCTTTTTCTTTAAAAGTTGATAATAAATCTCTTACTTTCTCTTTAAACGTTGCTTTGCTTTTCTTATAGTATTTTCATTTTTGGCTTGTTGAGTCTTATTTTCATAATTAATCTTAAACTTCTTAATTTTTTCAGCCTCAATTACTTATTCTCTCAGGTTGTTTATTTAATCTTAGTAATCCTTTGATTCCTTTTAATACTCCTACTTTTCTTATTAGAAATCTTCCTATAATTGTTTTACATTTGTTGTAGTTTCCTTTTCCTTAATTTTCTTCCTAGGTAGTAAATCTTGCTCTTAAATTTTTTCAGTTATTTAAAAAGCAAAGGAGTGATAATTACATTAATAAAGATCTTTTTTCAAATGCTCCAGCATTCCTACTAATTCCTACCTATCTCTTTATATTTTTAAAAGATTGCCTTATAAATTAGGATTATCCTTTAAAACCCTTACTAACTGCTTAGTATTTTCCCTTAAAGAATGCGCTACTCCTCTAATATCTTCCTTTACTTCTAAAAATTCTCTCTTTTAAGAAATACCAGTAAGCTATGCTCTTTAGCTGACTAACTATCCATATCTTTATTCTAATGACCTTTATTCTGATATAATTCGAGAGATTTCATCTCCCATCATCTCTGACATTTCATCATCGCCTCCAGTTTTAAGAGTTTACATTACAGTAGCTAAAAATTATAATTTTTTTACAGTATCATCAAGGATCACTTGGACCCGGAATGCCTCGTGAGGCTTCATAGGAGTTTCCATTTTGTATAAATGGCTTAAAGAATTTTAGTAACTGGAGGACTTGGCTAGATCAGCAAAAATTTGATGAAAAGACTCACTGATGTGCATGGATTTTAGAATGTACTGATTACTGATATATAGGATTAGGGCCCTGAGGGATTCCAGTATTAAAAACTAGACATAAGGGATCAAATTTCTATAAATTCTACATTCGAGGAATTTAAGCCTACTTAAGTATATCATTTAGCTGCGTTATTAAGTGCACATTGTGAAAAGAGCCCAGAAATGGCTAAACAAGTGAATATTGATAGCTACACTAAGATTATTGAGCTATGTGATCAGTATAAGGCAAAGATCTTCTGGCCTAGTTCAATAGCCTCATATGGATCCTCCTCTCCTAAAATACCAGGGTAATTGGAAATCATGAGACCTAGCAGTATTTATGGAATTGGTAAAATATATGGGGAGTTGCTAGGAGAGTATTATCATAGTAAAAGTGGACTAGACTTTCGATCACTGAGAGTTCCTATTGTAACTTCCTCTGCAATGCAATCAGCTGGGGGAAGTGCGGCGTTTACAGTTACAATGTTCAATGATTTACTCAAAAATAAGAAGACGGATATTCCTATAGAACCAGATGTGAAAATGCCGTTAATACATCTACCAGATTTGATTAATAACATATTAAATTTTATGGAAGCTGATAGTGAAAGGCTGAGATTTAGAACTTACACTCCACTTTCTGTGGGAGTTTCAGTAAAAGATTATTGTGATGAGGTTATGAAATTATTTCCTGATTGTTAGTTGGAATATAAGCCAGATTTTAGAAGTAATATTGTGAGATCTTGGCCTGATGGAACTAATGGGACAGAAGCTTAAGAAGATTGGGAATGTAGGCTAGATTTCGGACTGAAGGAAATAGTAGAAGACATTTTTAGTAATATTAAAAATTAGATTTATTGCTTTTATAGGTGAAATATTGTATTGAGTATTTTAAAACTATTTAAGTTAAACTTTATAGTTAATACTTTTGTTTTATCTATACTAATAACCAGGTGGGGGAGGAGGTGGTAAATGTTCTTGATTTTATGGTACTCCTTGTGGAGGCATTTGTTCCTATTAAGGATACATATTCGCTTGTATACCTTAGGGAAGAAATTGTTATTGGAATCCCTATGGTGGGAATTATTATAATAATCCCTATGGTGGTCCTTAATATCCTTGGGGAGGTCCTTGATATCCTTGGGGAGGTGCTGGATATCCTTGGGGAGGTCCTTGATATCCTTGGGGTGGTCCTTAATATCCTTGGGGTGGTCCTTAATATCCTTGGGGAGGAGCTGGATATCCTTGGGGAGGAGCTGGATATCCTTGGGGAGGAGCTGGATATCCTTGGGGAGGAGCTGGATATCCTTGAGGAGGCCCTTAATATCCTTGGGGAGGTCCTTGATATCCTTAGGGTGGTCCTTAATATCCTTGGGGAGGTCCTTAATATCCTTAGGGTGGATAACTAGGAGGTTAATTAGGTATTTATCCATATCCAGGCTACTAAGTCATGCTTTGCTGAACCATCGGAGTTATCATTGAATGTAAAGGTTGTTAATAGGTCTACTGATATTAAAAGTTCTAAGGAGGTAATTGCTGCATGCCTTACTAAGGAGGATAACTAGGAGGGGGTTATGAATATTAGGCTATAGGTTACTAGAATTATGCTTATGTACTCATGTTTTACTATTCATATTTCAACTCCATTCTGAGTTATCCTGACTATTTTCCTTTATACTGTATCACAAATCATTAATTAATTTGGCCTTACTATCTCACTTATTAAACTGGAACTGTAGTTGAGCCTACTAAATCATCAGCACTTGCTGTGTCTGCATCTCAGACTTCAACAGTCAGTAAATCTTCTGTTCCAATATTAAATGTTAAAACATCCTTTCAGGATGGAAATTTACCACCAGAATGGTGGGTAGCTGTTCTGAATTTCTAGCCTCCCAATTTTGCAACAACATAAGGGTCCATCTTTCCGAAAAATTCAGTGTCTCGTGTAAGTTTTGCAGTCAAAGGTTTGACTATCAGTACTTAAGCTTAAGCCATTTTAAATTATATTTTAGGGGTAACTGATTTATCATAAGATTAACTTGATGTATGTTCAGGCCATGAAATCAGCTACTTGTTTGATTATTTGACATAATTTTAAGGATTTCTTATTCCATTGCTTTCTTAAGTACTGAATATATTTTCTTATGATCTCTAAGACTGTAATAAATGTACTTAATTGTTGTAATGATATTTCTACTCTAATGATGGAGAAATACTTCTTTTTCTATTTCTTCTCATTCAGCCAGGAGATAAATCGCTTGATCACTATACATTGTATTTACTTTGATTTTATACTGGAGTAAATTTCCCTGGTCTTTTATTACGATTTCTACTGACTGGACTCACTATAATTAATCCGTTTTACTTACTAAGTATAGTAATATCTTTATTAAATTAAGGCAAAGCTTGCTTATCAGATTTGTGTTATATATACTGGTCTTTAAAGCATTTCCCAAAATTTCTGGGCTGGATTTCTTGTTATTTATTATGCTGCTTGCTTTAAATTTATTTCTATGCTTTAAAATCTTCTGTATTTACATTATTATTCATTTATTGTTTTCCTATAATGTTACTATAAAATAAAGGGTCAGCATACATTTTATTTTTGTATTTTTGGGCAATATTTAGATTAGGAGCATAAATTCCATCATTTTAGTAAGGTCTTAGTATATTTTATTTTCCAAAATCTCTGTAGTTAAACCTTAAATCATCCTTATTATGAGGTGTATTGGTAATTTTTATCTACAGTTTACTTTATTTTACCGGATTTCTATCAATTATACTGCCTGATGGATCATTTCTATAACTAATACAACTATTTCCACTATAATCTGACATTTTATAACTTTTTAACTAGCTATTGTATAAATTACTGTATAATTTATTCGGCTTGAGTTGAAACTGCTGTTATTAAATTAGCAGTATTTAAATAAGAAGCTTTAACTAGATAGATTTACACTAAAAATGATCAATAATATTACAAGAATGACAGCAATAATTTAGTTAAGTATTTAGTAAATTGTACTGAAAGGAGATCTAAAAATTAATGTTTATATTACTAACTTTCAATTTCTGATTTTTAGGTTATATTTATTTAATGGGGAATTGTTGCGGAAGAAATTAACATTTACTACGAGTTAAAACATTATAAGGCGAAGTAAAATAATGTAATACCTGCAATAGATAAGGAGCTATTTAACTAATATGCGGCTGTCATATTGATGAGAAATGCTTTAACATTTTGATTCATAAATTTGTAGGAAAAGAAGTTTGCTGTGCTTTTCATGGATATACTATAAGTAATGTGAATGAAATATTGAATCAATTTAGGAATGAGAATCCAATAGCTAATAGAACTTTTTAATGATTAGATTATTGCTTCTATATTTTTATTAAAACATTGACTTTTATAATTATTACAGTTTTTTCTCTTAACATAACTATAATTGATTTGTATCTTTTATTGTGCTGTAAATTAAGATCAGTAGATAAATATAGAATATAATGGTTAAAATTATTAATGGAATAAATATTGAAGAATTACTAAGGAATTTATCTTACACTAATAATATGATATCTGTTCTTTGATAAAAAATTGCATTAAATTTAGTAAATTGTAAATTAGATATCACAACCCATTTCTAGGTAGTTATCCCCTCTAACTACTTTTCAAGTGCCCCTGGAATCTTAATAATATATCTTAAATAATCAAAATTAAAATTTAAAAACTTTATTCAAACTATTAAAATTCTTTTTGGGTCTATTTAATAGGGCTCCCCTTTACTTATGCATTAAAAGGGATATATCAGCACAGATTTTTATGAAAGGAAGGAATGATTATAAATGGATCAAGGTCATCAATTATAACTGTTTCCTCATTTTAGTAGCATAACTTATCTAAGTCCTTTAAGTAAAATTCTGGGAGAATAATCCTTGCTCCATTATATTGATCAACTCTAGGTGATTCCCAAATGATCAAACTCATCTAAGCATTCAATCTAAATAACCTCTTTTGCATTCTAATGCATTTGATTCACTTATTCTTTTCAATTTATTATCCGGAATCTGTTATCATAAAAGTCTCATACGTTAAATTGTTATTAGATCCTTAGTCACTTAACTAATTGCCCTCTTATTTAGTTTAGTCCCCTTTTTTACAATAGAGAGGCTTATTCAGGGGTTCCAAAATAAGTTTCAACATGCCACTCTTTAATAAACATATAGTGTATTTCTCTGTTAAATATATCCTATAGATGTAGGAGATACCAAATACAAAGAAACTAAAGGGTCTTAACTTTGATTAATACTAATAAACATGCTAGTTTTTAGCATATAAAATAGTCCTTTTGGCATATTTTATTAACTACCCATTAGAGTTTATAAAGGTTAATATACTCAGGATAACTTTATTTAATATTCGCAATTTTCATTATACCTTATAAATTCAAAAGTATTAAAGCAATATAATCAAAGGAAACTTAAAAACTATATATAGAAAATAATAAGAAACTAAATATTAATGAACTTTGAAATTACTGCAATATGCTCTTCAATCATTTTACTAATAAATACCTGAATTTATAAAAAATCATTTTTATACTGTATTTCATCATATAAACCGCCTGATAATTTAAAATATAAAATGTCTATTCAAAATTTTGAATTCCTTGAAAAACTAGGCTCTGGTTCATTTGGTTCAGTTTACAAAGTAAAAAGACTAAAGAACAACTAAATTTATGCGCTTAAGCAAATAAATTTTAGAAATCTAAGCTAAAAGGAAAAAGAGAGCGCCTTGAATGAAATAAGACTTTTAGCATCTATTTCTCATCCTAATATTATATCCTATAAGGATGCTTTTCTGGACGATTCCAGTGGAAACTTATGGTAAATTTTACTTAGTATTGTTATGGAATATGCAGAAGGTGGTGATTTACTAAAGCTAATAAAAGAAAAACGACAAGGACTTAATATTTTTAGTGAGGATGAAATTTGAAAAATCCTGTACTAATTAGTTATAGGACTAAAAGTTCTTCATGATAATAAAATAATCCACAGAGATCTGAAGCCGGCGAATATTTTTCTCACCAGTACAAATTAAGTTAAAATAGGAGACATGAATGTTTCCAAAATTGCTTATTAAGGCTTACTTTAAACGTAAGTTGGAACACCATATTACGCGAGTCCTGAAGTATGGAAAAATAAGCCATATAGTCTGAGTAGTGATATTTGGTCGTTAGGATGTGTTATTTATGAAGTAGCTGCTCTTAATCCTCCTTTTATGGGCAAAGATATGCAATAAGTATATAGAAAAGTAATAAGGAGTTTGTATCCAAGAATACCGGGATATTATTCATCGGATATCAGTAGTCTAATTAACAGTTTACTTTAAGTAAACCCTGTTTTGAGACCTGCTTGTGAAAATATTCTACATATGCCTTTAGTTAGTAGAAATTTGCCGAATATGGTTATTGATAAGGAAAATTTCTAAAAGAATTTACTAGAAACTATAAGACTTGCCGGCTCTGACTTAGTAGGAACAAAATTGCCTGGGCCTAAGTATGAAATTCAAGATAGGAATTTTCATAGTATTTTTAAAGCGTAAAATAGAAGTTCAAGCACTCATAGGTCAATTGGGCGTTTTAGATTAGATTTAAGGAAGCCTATGCAGGATGTTACAAATAGGAAATATGAGGCATTATCACGTAGATAGTTAATCAATTGTTTTAATACAAATAACTTTAGATATTATTAAATCTATTATGACACATGTTTCTAATATAACTATTATTATAATTAAATATGATACGCTTGGCTGTCAGGGAATTTCCAATGTATAAAATCACCTGTAAATTTACAAAATTTTAGAATATTTTAATACAACCCTTAATCAAAAGGTGATCCTTTATCCTTAGGCCAATTATTCAAGTAACTAATATGTTTTCATGATACCAGTTCCCAGGTTCTATAGTTAACAAATATCAGATAACTATGGAATCCAATCATAAACAAATTAAACAAAAACCCAAATCCAATAGCCAAGATGAGAAAAAGCCTTATAGAGTTACTTTCAAGCCATTATATTTCTTCCTTATCCTCAATACTTAAAACTAAGGCAATAATACCCATTCCAGCTTCTACAACTTAAACTCATAAATATGCGTAAAATAAACAATGATTTTTCTCTCCAATACAATTTCCTAATCAACTACAGTGATGATCATACGTCCTAACGCATATATTACATACTTTACAATGCTTAGCCCTTAGAGGCTAATCTTGATTACAGACTAAGCAGAATCTTAGCTCAACTGCTCTGTAATCGTTTTATGTGTCATGATTAGTCATAGCTATATTAGGCATTGAATCTCTACAAGATGAATCTAAATCAGAACAGATTGAAGGAGGCGCGCTTGGAGGACTTTTAGGCTCTATTTAAACAAAGCTTTAAACTTTAGCTTCGCTTTTCTCTTAAGATTACTCGTATAGCTCTTCTAGCTCATATGAAATCTCGTCGTCTGGCAAATCTTCAAAATCACTTCCATTGTAATAGCTGCTTATACTCATACTAGCTTCTAGTCGGTTGTTATCATCATTGCATTCTATTTCTATATAAGACTCATGCATTACTATAGACTGCTAGTTGTTTTCCTCAATTGGCATCAGATTCTAAGCGTTTTGGGATGTAAATATCTAGGGATTTGGCTTAGTATTGTCCATTATAACAGAGTTCTTTTTACTTGGAACTGAAGTTGCTGAGGAAATCGTAGGACGGTGATACTTTGGCTCCTGTTCTTTCAAAAAACCAGGGTCTTTTATTCCTGCGCAAATGTAAATTATTAAGGCTATGCTAAAAGATATTCTGAGGAAAATTTACCAGAGGAGCTAGGAAATAGGATTGTTTATATCTTAAAGGGATTATGCTTGTCAAACTGTAAAGGAAAGCACTATTGCATGAACTAATTACGAGATTATTTTAGCATAATATCCTTTCATATTTTAAATTCAAGTAATTAAGAAGTTTGATTTAATATATATATTGCTGAGATATGTAACAATAAAGCTAATATATTAGTTTAAAGTGTAAAACAGTTAATTATAATTGTTCTACTAATTACCCGTACTGGTCATTGCAGAAATAAAATATTGTCGCACAGAATCCATGCTAATATCCTCTATTTCATCAAACTCAAAAGAAAGGGGAATTACAGCCTCTTGCTCCTTTTCTATATCTCTAATAGAATCAAAATAAGGGCTAGCTAACGCTTCTTTTGCGGTAATTCTTGAGTCTGGATTGAACTGTAACATATTTTCCATCAACTGAATGTACTAATGATCGCAATACGGATACTACTATTACAAATTTTTCCTTTACCTCTAATCAAACGAATTTATATACGCCACAGCCTTCTAATCAGTAATACTCATCATATCCTACTCCCCAGGAGTTCCAATTACATCAAAAATAACGTTTAACTAATCTTAATTAGAACTAGGAAGCCCAGCTCTCCTCATCTAAGTACACAGGTCAGGTGATAGTGGAAAACACGAGTTTCCAGGGAACAAAGGATTCCTTTCCATAAAGGTAGGCGAGTGCTCCTGCAACATACTCGCTAGTTCCCCCATTATGCATCCCAAGCTCCACATATCAACTGCAAAGGTGTAATTTCTTTCTAATAAAATCACCTCTGGGGCCCTGTATCATCTGGACATTACATGCCCTGTTAGCTCTTTCTTTAAAATTAAGCTTCCCTGCTTTTATATCGGCTAGCTTTAAGGCAAAATATCATCTTCATCAAAAGGAATAGGTTCAGGCAAACTTCGAGCAAGGCCAAAATCACAAATTGTTGCTAAGCAATTTTCATCTAGTAAAATGTTCCCAGGCTTTAAGTCTCTGTGAATTATATTAGCTGAATGGATGTATTAAAGTCCACATAGTATGTTGTATGTTATTTACTTTATATGTTCTTCTTGAAAATGTATTGGAGATCTAAGAATTTTACGTAAATCTGTTTTGGCATGATCTAGAATCAAGTAAAGTTCATTAAATGTATCAAAACTATCACTTATGTAAATTTCTCTGAGTTTAACTACATTTGAGTGCTCTAAAAGACGGAGGATTGAAATCTCTCGAAGAAATTTTATGCTGTCACTTTCATTGTCAAAAATGTTACTTACTTTCTTTATTGCTACTCGCTGTTGGCTTGGAATGTGGAGAGCCTCGGCTACCATCGCATATGTTCCTTTGTCGATCAATCTGCGGATTTGATAGTTGCTGCCTACATTTCATTGTATTAAGGGTTAGGGAATCCTTAGGGGACCATTACTTCCATTTGTGGCCATTTTCGAATATTATTATATAGGAGAGCATTATTAAGGTTTAGGCTGGAATTACAAGTATTTAAGGACTTGGAGTGATTATGGAGAAGAAAGACAATTTTTCGTAAATTTTACAAAGATTAATGCTTCTTATTGAGCTGATTTTGCAGATTATTGCTTGTTTTAATAAGAAATGTAATTTTACTGTGAATAATCGTAAAATATATTTTGGTATTGTGCTAAGTATTCTATGTATTTCCTTATAAAGTAATTTGCACTAACTTTAGACATATGTCTTCTAGATCGTAGCATAAAATTATTAGCATTGTTAGATTGACACTATAGAAATTTTCATTCTATTAATTTAAATTTCAGCTATAATTTGACATAAACTCTTTTAAAATAGTCTATAATCTACTTAAATAGAGATACTTTAGAATATTCTAACGCTTAAATTGTTATCTAAAACTGTATTTTCAAAAATACTCCTAACCAGATAAAACACTCAAGCAATCGACATGGAAAAATTTATTTTTATTAGATCTTGATTAATTATCTTTAGTTGTAGATATTACAATGAACTATTATTTTTATCTGAAAGAGTTGCTAAGAGTACTTATAAGGTAATCTTAATAATTTTGTTGGATTCTATGTTAAAATTTTCAAGTCTATCTAAATTCTATCTTATCACCCTTTATTCATCTTTATATTAACATTAGAGTAATATTATTTTTACCACATCTTAAATATAAATTCTTAGGATTTATAAGTACCATAATCCAATAGGGATATTTATCATTTAATTACATTAGAAGCTCATATAAACGTTATTCTACAAAACACATTATTAATTTGAAATGATTTATTATCTACTTTATTTATGGGTCCTGAATTGAGATAATATTCTTATAGTTAATGCAAATCCACCCCATATATTAATGCTGGCTAATCCAACTGCGATAACTCCAAGTACTGAGCCTTCATCTAGAAATCCTTCATTTGCCTCTAATTACAGCATTGCTCCTATAATAATTATTCCTGATATAGCATTGGTTTCTGACATGAGAGGTGAGTGTAATGCAGGAGTAACATTCCATACTACAACATACCCAATGAAAACAGACAAAATAAACACAAGAAACTGATTCATAAACTCATAATAAGTAGCATATGCAAGTCCAATTAGAACAGCTGTAAGTATCACTACCCACAAAATAAACCAATAAGGACTACGAGGCTTTTATTCCTTTACTTCCTTTACCTCCTCCTCCTACTAAGCCTACTATACGTTTACCCTAGGCCTCTAATCAAACGGTATCCACTTGACCTCTCCTTCACTCAATACAGCCATTTCTTTAATAATCTGATCCTCTAAGTCAACTTTAAACCCATCTGCTCCTCCCATATCCCCTAACAAATTAATCAAATTATTCGCATACAACTCCGAGGCCTACGGTGCCATTCTCGACACTAAATCTGTAAATCCTACAACAAAAACTCCATTTGTATGTTCATACACTTAATCCTTCTGGCAAAACGCACAATTCCCTCCCATCTCCGCCGCCATGTCCACAATAACACTTCCTTACTTCATATTCTCCACAGCCCTCTCTGTCACTAACAACGGTGCCGGTCTTCCTGGTATAAGTGCAGTAGAAATAATGATATCTACCTACTTCGCAAGCTTTTCAATCGTAGCGTGCTGTGCCTTTGTATACTCCTCCGACATAACCTTCGCATATCCTCCTGATCCGGCCCCACTTTCCTTTACATTCACATGCACAAACACAGCTCCCATACTTTCAGCATCTTTTACGGCCTCTGGCCGTGAGTCCATACATTTCACCTCACATCCCAGACTTTTGCAGTAACCAATAGCGGAAAGTCCCGCAACTCCTGCTCCTATCACTAAAACCTTAGCGGAGGGGAGAGAGCCGGCTGCTGTGGTCATCGGTTTAGGACAACGTTGGAAATAGTTAAAAGCCTCCACTACTGCGCGGTATCCTCCTATGTTAGACATAGATGATAAGGAGTCTAGCTTCTGTGCACGGGTTATTCTGGGAACGCAGTCCATTGCAAGGATTGTCAGTGTTGTGTGTTGCTGGCTTATGGCTTTGAGCTCTTCTAAGGTCTGGGCTGGCCAGACGTAGGAGATCAGGATTTGATTGTCTTTTAAGTACTGTTTTTCTTAGTCATTCGGCCAGCGAAGCTTTAGGGTTATTTGTTGATTCCAGGCTTCTTGGGAAGATACTAGTATTCCACCCGCTTTTTCGTATAATTCGTCAAAGAATTAAGCATTACGGCCAGCTCCACGTTCTATGTGTACGGAAAATCCCAGTTTCCGGAATTGTCGGATTGATTTTGGAGTGACTGATACTCGTCTTTCCTATTCATATGTTTCACAAGGAACTCCTATACTCATTTTTGGTTCTGGGAAATCTTCTTGTACTTCCTCTACTTATTAATCTTCTTCTTCCTGATCTAAATCTTATAGATCCTCATTTTATGTTATTTGGGTATAAGAATTCAGTACTTCCTTTACAGTTTAATCAGCCGAGCCATATAGCATACGGTTGTTGTCTTTATAGAACAGTAAGTTTTCAATTTTAGCATATCCTTTACCAGCTCCTCGCTTTAAAACTACTGACATTTTTGCCTTCCATACATGACAGACTGGCATTCCTGCAATTATTGACTTAGGGTTTTCCATAGCATCAGGATTTACAGTATCATTTGCTCCAATTACAATAGCCATATCTGCTTTTTCAAAATCTTCGTTAATTTCTTCCATAGGAAACACTACTTTATAATCCACATTGGCCTCAGCCAATAAAACATCCATATGCCCTGGTAGTCTTCCAGCGACTGGATGTATGCAAAATCTTACCTTTTTCCCGTGTCTTCTAAGCAAGCTTGCTAAAGTTCCTACATCTTATTGACATCTTGCTACTGCCATTCCGTATCCAGGCACTATTATGATATCCTAGCTGTTTTTAAGACGCTCTGCTACTTCAGTGCTGGAAATAGTCAAGGGGTCACGGTCCATTACCTAGTCGTCGTCATCTCCCTTGGCCTCGAGGCCGAACCCGCCGGATATTACACTTATGAAAGAGCGGTTCATAGCTTCACACATTATGTAACTAAGAATGGCACCTGAGGCACCAATTAGAGCGCCGGCTGTTATAAGAAGGTTGTTTGAAATCAAAAATCCACTAGCTGCTGTAGTCCAGCCTGAGTACGAGTTCAGCATTGAAACAACTACTGGCATGTCTGCACCTCCTATTGCCATTACTAAATG
>CAKKTI010000008.1:0-153666 GCA_920105805.1 Condylostoma magnum
AAAAAAAAAAAAATGGATCATAATCTGATGGATGGGCTCGAATATGAGCAAAAAGGATTAAGTGAATGTACTGAATTTAGTATTTCATAATCTAGTAAGGATTTAATAATAGAATGAGGTAGCTTAGAAGCATAATTAATAAATTCCATCCTTGTAATGAATAATATATACGATTATGGTAGTCCAATAGACTTGTATGATAGATATAAGGACTAATTTAAATTCTAATGTTCCACAAATGATGAGTATACACCAGATGAATGTACATCATGTGAAACTGGATTTTATAATTTCGATAATTCATGTACACAATGCCCTCTTGGCTGCTAATCATGCATTGTTCCAGATGAAGCTACTTAATCTTTATAATGCAATAGTTGCAGCTCTGATTATGTTATGCAAAGTAATAATTGCATTCGCTGTTAAAAAACATGTAGTGAATGTACTTCTAATTGCCTTGCCTGCTTTGATATAAATAATACTTGCTCAGAATTTCCATGTACTTCTAATTAATTTTATGATGACAATGGAGTTTGCTAAGACTGTGATTCATTATGCTTATCATGCTTTCAGGGAGCAGATAATTGTACAAGCTGTCATATTGATTATATTTTAAAAGGAAAGGAATGCATAAAATGTAAGGCTAATGAGTGTGATTATTCCTACCAAATACATGCTTAAAGTTTTTAATAGTTAATTGAGTAAGACTATGCTATTGTTATTGATAAAAGATATGCCTTAGATTACTTTATTGAATATGCCATTGAGCCAATGGTGTTTTATAAAGAGAAGCTAGAAACTTTCAATATTAATTTCTGAATTTAGCCAAAAGAAAGTATTACTGATAATTTGATACTTAAGATAACTAATTAATCAAACTATTATTTAAAGCTTAATTTAATTGGGCTATAGTTAAACAATGAAGAAACTGTCTCTTACAATTTTTAGATTGATTACTGATACTTTATATCTCTAAATTAAAGCTTAGAATAGTTAGAGATATGCATTTCAGAGTGATAGTTAGACACCTCTACATGCTAAATCTTTGAACTAGCAATTGTACTAAGAGAATAAAGCAGCATAGTAATAGGCTAATAAGATTCAATGCTAAGACTTAATGGATTTTATTTAGATTTAAGATTATATCAATATTTTTTATCAAATGACATAATTAAATAAATTAAATAGAGTAAGGTTAATCCTTTATGTGAGTAGTATAATGGACCTGGCGATGTTTCATGCTAGGATAGATTAATCCTTCAAGGAAGCTAGTAGTATATACATTTCATAGAAGGAATGGAAAGAAAAGTAATTACAGAGGAAGATTAGGAGTTCTCAAGGCTATAGACTGATGGAACATTTGCGTTTACAACATGGATTTATTTTGATGAATGCAATGTGAGTAGAGCCATATTAAGGTGAAGTAATTATGATAATACAGCGGCTGAATGTATTAATAATATCAATTGCCTTTGCTCTTCATTATATTACTGAGAGGGTAGTGAATAACATTCTTCAGAATGTGGATTTAATATATACAGCAATTTAAATAGGAAAACTTTACGTCCAGGTCTATACTTGAAAAAGTATTAATGATATTTGATGTCCTGATAATATTTTGAACTCAATCATTTGATATGTATTGCTGATACAGATTAAAAGAACTGTAATACAATTGAGAATGAAGAAATCTATTGATTTAATTAATAACCAGATGGTAATATGTTCATGGATTATGGATCAAGCTAATCTCCAGATGCCACACTTTTAGGCTACCTTTTCAATGGTAAATTAATTACTCCTATAAAATAAATTAAATCCTTTGATACTTTCATTCTAAATGAGAAGTACTTTATAAGTAATATCATAAAATAATCAGGAGTTAATAGCTTAATTTTTAATGAATGCAAAGAAGGATATTGTTTAAATAAATATCAGTGTATTCAGTGTCCATTGGGTTGTAAAGACTGTTAATAATAGAATAGTTAAATTATTTGTTTATCATGCTTTGATAATTTTTATTTGATTAATGATTAGTGTAAGACATTATTTGATACTGGATTTTAGCTTATAGATTCAACTATAGATTTGATAGTAGATGAAGATACTTAATAAATCGAGTATAACTTGCAATCCTATCTTATATAAGGAAAATAATTTACTTTAACTCTATGATTCCTTATTAGACATAATATTAATTAAGTGTTTTTATAAGTACTATAAGATAATTAAGAGCTTATAGATATTGGAGTAATTCAACAAAAGTTATCTGTGGCATTCTAAGGCCAAACAAATACCCTAAATTATAGCATAGAATAAGATAGCTATTACTACATTGCCTTATATTTAGATGATAGAAACATGTAACTTTTAATCACTGATACAAATTGCAGCTAAAATTAAGTGTAAAACTTTAGCGTAAACTCTACATTTTCATTGAATAAATAAATAAACTTAATTTGTTAGACATCTAGCTGAAACAACTACCTAGATGCTAAAATTTATAATATCAAATTACAGCAAAACTAATTTTATACATAATGCATTGATAAAGTATAATAAATCCCCGAAAACTGCTCATAACCTGGAATACATTACTGTTATAATGTTATGTAGATTAGGTCTTAAATTGGATAACCAAAACTTTTTAGTTAGGCTTATTCAACTGATTAAAGTTTACTATAAGATAAAATTTATTCACATTAATTTGCTATAGAAGGTTGAATTAAAAGAAATTAAGTGTAAGAATAAACTATTTTAATAATCTCAAATTATCTAGAGAATAATAGTCACTGCGATGAATCCAAAGATGAAATATATCTTTTTTCAGATGAGGCTAATTCAGGTGAATATCAAATAGGAATAAGATATTGTGTGTAGGAATAATCTAATTTATAGATATAGGAAACTATTTCTCTATAACTAAATAAATGATACTATTTCATATTTGTATTTATTGATAATAAAGTTTAGTATTGCACTGGAGAATTTTAAGATGCCTTTTTACACTGTTAAGAGTCACATATACCAGGAAATGTAATAAATTTAAATCGCTATTAAGTTTAATCTAGAATAATTTCAAATCTAACTAACGATTAAATAAAATTGGTTAATTTAAAATTTCATACGAGTATTGATAAAATTTCAGGATTAGATTTTGCTTACAAAAGTTACCATAGATCAAAGCATGAATTACTACCCTTGAATTGCTCATTATAATCAGAACTGTCTAAATGTTATCAATGCAATCCAGGCTTTTATCTTTCCTAGGAAAACTGTAAAAAATGTCCAAATGCATGTATAAATTGTTATTACTCAGAGTAAATTATTTGCTTAGAGTGTATTGAGGAATTCTTATTAGAAGATAATAAATGCTTAGAATGTAATAAAAGTTGCAGTGATTGTAATAATGATTGTGAAATTTGCTTTGATAAAAATGAGCATTGTATTTTATTTCCATGTCTAGAAAATTAAAGCTATTTAGATGGATTTTGTGAGTACTGTGGTCAAAACTGCAATAGTTGTTAAATCTAAAAAGGTTGTATATAATGTTAGGAAGGATATGAGATATTAGATAAGCAATGTTATGAGAAAACACAAAATAAATGCAGTGAATGTGGATCAGATTGTAAGACTTGTATTGATAAAGAAGGAGATTTAGTAAAATACTAATGCGAAATTGGTTTCTTCTAAAATGATTAGGGATAATGCATTGAATGTTAGAGTGAATGTATGGATTGTAGTAGTTAAAATTGCTTATAATGTAAAAACTAGTATAAACTATTGAATGAATAATGCAGAGAATGTGATATTTAATGTAGTGAATGTGATGATTGCGAAATTTGTTTGGATAATTAGTCAAATTGTATTGAATATCCATGTGAAAAAGAGCAAAGTTATGATGGTGAATGCATTTAGTGCCAAAAAGGATGTATGAAGTGCTCTAAAGAAGATTGCTTGAGTTGCAAGACAAATTAAGAGATGAAGGAAAGTGGTGTATGTGAGTGCATTGATGATACTATACTAATAGAAGATGAATGCTATATATAGTTAAGAGTTGAGCCAGAAATCTCAGACTCAAATATAATTACGCTTACTTTCAATGATGAGTTTTAATTACAAAAGGATTTCATAATATTAGAAATTGCTAGTGATAACTAGACAAAGGAAGCTAAATTTAATTTAGTAGAAATTTCAACAAAAGCATATGAAATAAAGCTTAATACTGATACTAAATACTTCTAAACAGTTACTATATAATTTACAAATAACCTTAGACTTAAAGACTTAGAGAATATTACACTTAATTTGAATGTGGATGCTATATAACAATTCTAAATGGCTAAAGAAGCTAGTTAGGTAGCTTCTACAATAGGAGTTACAAGTAGTATTTCTATTGGATTTATACAAGGTGATATTGGATCAATCTTTATGGTAGCTGAGCACTTACAAATTATAAGTTATATGCCTATTATTGCCCCTCACTTATCCCCTACTGTTAAAGGATTTTGTAGAGGATTTAACTCACTTGAAATTGTTCCCACAGTACTGCCAGACCTTGACACCAACTTGCTACTTGATGAAAAAGAATCAGATGAGTATGACACTAATCATGCTAACTTTATTATTAATTTCGAGTAAGGACTAATTGTTATTTCAATGTAAATAATATTACTAATTGTCCTAGTATTTTTATCTAGATGCTCTGTTTTAGATATTAAAAATAAGATGAACTCATATCTTTAATTATTTCAGTCTAATTTACTTCCGTTCTGATTAAGCATACATATTGATGTTTGTGTTTGGGCTTATATAACTATAAAGTATAATTAATATATAGACATTTATGTAGTTGATTACCTATCACTAGTATTTGCTTTAGTTTTTGGAATAATTGCTATGCTAACTCCTTTAATCATACTCTACTTTGTATTAGCAAAACCTTAACTACATGAAAATACTTATTTCTCAGCCTTATTAAGTGATTTTAACAAAAATAGGTAAAGCTGGATTACTATTATTTTTCGGTTTAGCTTTAGAAACATTTTTGTTATTTTATGATGGCTAGATATTTCCATACAAGCAAAATGTTTATTACTATCTTTAGTATTTCAAATTGACTTTTTGTATAATTTAAGGTTTAGAGCATATAAAGATAAACGATACCACTATTGGATTTTATTCATCGATTTATCATTTATATTATTCTTTATTATTTCACAGATTCAGATTTAGAACGATATTTTTGACTATTTTATCATTGGAGCAGCAGGATTACCAATATTAGGTGATTATTTGTTAATATTTTTCAATCTGTTTTCAAGAATTAAGAGTAGAATTTCGAGGTGGAGAAATAGATAGTTAAGTTTTATAAATGATTTATAGTTATGTTTCAATACCAATAATATTTCCATATACAAAATTAGCTTTCTGTAAAAATGAATTTACAGTAATCTATCCCACGGGCTAAATGATTGTTTATTACAATACTACTAAAATTGTTTAAATAGCTTTCTATGTTAATAAGACCAGAGCAATCTATTTCTAAAAGAGAAATTGCTATGCTAAACTAAGAGTGAATGGTACAATTTTATAGGAAAATAAGGTAATATTTAATATATTAGCTTTATAGCAAAAGTTAGATATTTATTCTTTACATTATTTATTAATCAAAAATATAAATACTTTGGATATCTATATTTATTGATTAAACAATAAATTAAGACTTAAATAACAGATCAATAAGTACTTAGATGCATTTGGGATATTTTAAGGATTCTTTTAGGTTTAGCTTATAAATTGCATATTATTCTATTGGGGTATTAAGTCTTTTGATAACAAATGACCCTTTAGAATACTTAGAACTTTGCCAGATTAACTTATATATTGCTAATTCTATAGGTAGAAATGTTCTAAATCAGCAATCAACTTAATATATTTCTTCATTTTTCATGCTGAATGGGCAAGGTTTGTAAGCTTGCTTAACTTTTGTACAATCGAATGTCATGAGGTATTGATTTTAGGCATATATTAAGTTATTAGTAGTATTTGATTATACTTTTCCTATAGACTATGAGATTTTAAACTATTTAAACCATTGAATTCGATTATATTCACTACAATAGTGCTTAAAAGTGTCCTATTGTTTTTATATTTTAGAGTCATGCTAGAAATAAGGAATTCCCTATACTTTGAATAGAATACTAGGATTATGGCCCTATTTAGAAATCTTCTCCTAAAGTAGCCTCATAGACATAACTTTTACAAAGTTATCAAGATAAGTTGGCTTCTATAGATAATAAATATTTACAGAGCTAATTTAAGAACTTAGATGTATACTCAATTGCAGATCTATGTAAAATATCTCTAATAGTAAATTAGTAAAAAGTAGCAAAAATATCAAAATGTTGATTAAATAAGAGCTGTTGAATACATTAAATAATACATAAGAGATCAATGGATATATTTAGATCAGAAAGATAAAGATACAGAATAAGTAATCTCTATTTAAGCTATTATTATCAACTAAATTTCCCATATTCTCACTTTCTTATCACCACCTCCAGACACTACCATTTACTCATTTCTTGAAATGTAAACCGATTACACCTCCCTATCATGCTTACCAATGATTCTGTTTCTGGATGGGTTTCGTAGGTCCCATAATCTCACTGTATTATCAAATCCGCCAGATACAATAAATTGCTCGCTTCTGGAAATACAAACTGATGATACTCAATCATCATGCTGGCCAATGATTCTGCTTCTGGATGAATCTTTCAAGTCCCATAATCTCACTGTATTATCACACCCTCCAGATACTATAAATTGCTCGCTTTCTGAAATACAAACTTATTTTATCTCTTGATGAAATTAACTAATTATCGTGCTTTCAAATGGTTTTTCTACGTCTCATACTAACACTTTTGAATCTTCTCCACCAGATACTATTGATTTCTCATTCCTTAAGATACAAACTGAGTTAACAAAAGAACTATGTTGGCCAATTACTTTGTTTCATATTCAGTTTGGTAAGTCCCATAATCTCACCATTTTATCCTTCCCCCCAGATACTATGAATTTCCCACTCCTTGAAATGCAGACGGAATTTACAGAAGAACTATGCTGTCCAATGGTTCTGCTATTGTATGGGTTTTGTAAGTCCCATAATTTTACTTTCTTATCCCATCCACCAGATGCTATGAGTTGCCCGCTTTTTGAAATACTAACTGAATATACCCAGTCATTATGTTTGCCAAGGACTCTGTTATTTTGTGGATTTTGTAGATCTCATACTCTTATTCTATTATCGTATCCACCAGATACTATTGCTTACTCGTTTCTTGAAATACAGACGGATTTTACAGTAGAATTATGCTGGCCGATGGCTCTTTATTTGTATATATTTCATTATAATCACTTTTTCTATAATTCTACCATCCTTGCCTCGTATTTGATGTATTTTACAACTTTCTGTATATCTCTAATTGATTTAACTTTTGAGTATTCCACAATCTGTTGTATATTTCTATTAGCTTATTCTTTCTGGTCTGGTCTTATAAGAATCTAGCATAGCATTTATGTAAAGGTTTAAAGATTTATCTGATTCTTTGGATTAACTTTTCTTATTTCTAACAGTTGGTAATTTACTAGAATTATTCTAAGCTTATTGTTGGATAGATTTCCTCATAGGGCTTCTATGTTGTCTTTTGAGAAGAGTTAGACCTATATAATACTTAAAGCTCCGTTTAGATTAAGTCATCTCTCATACTGTTTATTTCCTAGGAATAACTAGTAAAAGTAGGCTTCAGCAGTTGGATTTCTGACAATTAACTTTATACAGTTTTCCATTTTTATATTGACAAAGTTTACCACAGCTTTACTCTATATTATTCTAAGCTTAGTATACTGTTCATTTAATAGCCCATTTAGAGAAGTCAAAATATAAGAAATAGATATATAGTATAGCACTTGATTATCAAACTATTAATAGTATATTTAATTAGACAAAGATTATGATTAATTCCTTCTAAAAAGGACTTTCGATTCATATTTGCTATATAGATTAACATGCATAGTCTAGTATCAATTAAAAATATATTATTCAATAATAATATTACTAGTAAAACATATAAAATTAATAACCTTTGAAGTTTAAGTACTGTAAGATCAACTAATTAACTTTCATTTAACATCAAAATGGAAAACTGTATTGAACCGATTGTCCGAAATCTGATTGCTGATTTCTAACATTCCTCCCAGTTATATTAGTAACATATGGGATTACTTGATATAAACAAAGTTCTGAGTACTCTAAGTGGCTAAATGCATACTAAAAACAGCTTAATAGAACTATGGGAATATCTAGACAAATCTAACCTAAGTATAAATAGTAAAAGAGCCTCTAAAATCTGCTAAACTCATATAGAAATCTCTATGATTGACTTTATCAATAGATATTATATAAAATATCCAAAGTATTTATATATTTCAGGTAAATCGAGTAGTCTAACTAAGGAAGTTATATAAAGACGAAATTCTGATTTCTTAATAAATCTTAAAACTTTAAGAGAAATATTATACTAGCTTCTTTCTAATAAATTAGATCAGAAAGCTAATAGAAGTCTATAACAAATCATGAAATGCTTAGGTGTTAATCCAATGAGAGAATACATTAAATTCCAGCAAGGACAGTAGAATTATATAAAAAGCAATTCTAATACAATAAGCCAAGGTGCAAATAACAAAATAATTGGCCAACATAATGGAAGTGTATTCTCAGTCTGTATTTCAAGAAGCGAGTAATTCACAGTATCCGGTGGATGGGATAGTAAGATAAAATTATGGGACTTACAAAACCCATCAAATAACAGAATCATTGGCCAACATAATGGAAGTGTATTATCAGTTTGCATTTCTAGAAGCGAGCAATTAGTTGTATCTGGTGGATGGGACAATAAAGTAATATTATGAGACTTACAAAACCCATAAAATAACAGAGTAATTGGCCAGCATAAATCTAATATAGAATCAGTCTGTATTTCAAGAAGCGAGCAACTAATAGTATCTGGCGGAGATGATTATAAAGTGAGAGTATGAGACTTGCAAAGTCCATCCAGAAAAAGAACTATTGGTAAGCATTAAGCTGCTGTAAATTCAGTTTGTATTTCTAGAAGTGACCAATTAGTAGTATCTGGGGGATGGGATAAGAAAGTGAGAGTATGGGATTTACAGAACCTATACAATAGTAGAATAATTGGCTAGCATGATTAAATGGTAAGATCAGTTTGTATTTCAAGAAGTGAGCAGTTAATAGTGTCTGGGGGAGAAGATAAGAAAGTAAGAGTATGGGACTTATAAAACCCAGAAAATAGCAGAATCATTGGTAAACATGATAATTAGATAGAATCAGTGTGTATTTCAAGAAGTGAGCAATTAGTAGTATCTGGGGGAAGAGGTATAAGGGTAAGAATATGAGATTTGTAAAACCCATGCAATAGTAGAATAATTGAACAGCATAATTATTTGGTATATTAAGCTTGCATTTCAAAAAGCGGGAAATGAATAGTATTGGGTGGGTATGATAGAGAGATAAGAGTATGGGAAACTTAGTTAAGTAATTAAAATCATTTAGTAGTTTAAAGTTAGCATAATCTAAGTGTTTGATAATAAAATAGCACTAATTTAATACTAAAATGGAAAACTATATTTAGCTAATTGCCAGAAACATGTTTAATTGAGTCAATTTAGAGTAATTCTACCTAGTAAATGAATAACATATGGAACAGGCTGTTTTAAGAGTTCTAAAGGGTTAAATCTCCTTGAAAGATAAATTAATAGTTCTAAAGGAAAACAAAGAAAGATTTAATACAGAACTTCGAACAGACCTTTAAATACTCCAACGGTTTTTGATTATACACTAAACCTTTATAGAAGGATATAAGATAAAAGCTTAATATCCAAAAGAAATAATATAAAGAGTAAATCCAAACTAATTACAACTTATTAGAGCAAATTATAAAACTAATAGAAGTCTACAACAGATTATGAAATGTACAGGAGTTAATTAATTAAGAGAGTGCATTAGATAGTAAGCAAGGCAACTACAAAATAAGTATCTCTAATAAAGTATACCAAGATGCAAACAAGGAACCATTGGCCAACATAAGGGTTGAGTAGAATCAGTATGCATTTCAAGAAGCGAGTAATCAATAGTATCTGGTGGATGAGATATGAAAGTAAGAGTATGGGATTCCCAAAACTAATACAATACCAGAACCATTGGCTAACATTACTATTTTGTAAACTCAGTTTGTATATCAAGAAGTGAGTAATTCATAGTATCTGGTGGAAGGGATAATGAAGTAATGATATGAGACTTACACAATTCATAAAATAACAGAATCATTGGCTAGCATCATGGTTGGGTACATTCAGTTTGTATTTCAAGAAGCGAGTAATTCTTAGTATCTGCCGGAAGAGATAGCAAAGTAAGACTATGGGACTTGTAAAATCCATCGGAAAACAGAGCAATTGGTCGACATGATGGAAGTGTATAATCAGTTTGTATATCAAGAAGTGAGGAACTAGTAGTGTCGGGTGGAGATGATAATCAAGTAAGAGTATGGGACTTATAAAACCCATCCAGAAACAGAATAATTGGCCAGCATGATAAGAGTGTAGAATCAGTTGGGATTTCAAGAAGTGAGAAACTTATAGTATCAGGTGGAGATGATAAAAAGGTAAGAATATGAGACTTATAAAACCCATCAAGAAACAGAATCATTGGTCAGCATGATAAATGGGTATTATCAGTTTGCATTTCTAGAAGCGAGAAACTAATAGTATCTAGTGGAAAAGATAATCAAGTGAAAATATGAGATTTAGAAAACCCATTTAGAAGTAGAATCATAGGGGAATGTGATTAATTGATATAATCAGTTTGTATTTCAAGAAGCGAAAAAGTAATAGTATCCTGTGGATATCATAATAAATTGAGGGTATGGGAAATTTAGGTAGATAATTAACAACTTAATTATTAAAAAGTTAATTTTACATTGTTAATAGAGAAACTTATATACTAATTAGTAAGATAACTTTAATAACATTTTTTAAGTAGATATTTTTATTGTAGTAGCCATTTAATTAAACAGATATTAGAAATATGCTGTAAATTGAACATAGATTATAGGAGATAAAGAAAAGCCTTAGTATGAATAAACCGTACAAAAGTAAACAAAGTAGAGATAACCAAACAAATAATTACTAGATAGTTAAAAGGAGCTTAATCAAAGTTTCTAAGAGTTATTTCAGAAATTACCTAACTAAATTTTCCATACTCTTGGTTTACTATCATATCCACCTGATACCACTAGCTATTCACTTCTTGAAATACAAACTGATAATATATGACCGTCAAGTTAACCAATGATTCTGTTGTTGGATGGGTTCTATAAGTCCCATACTCTCACTTTCTTATCCCATCCCCCTGATACTACTAGTTATTCACTCCTTGAAATCTAAACTGAGCATATCTAATTATCATGTTGGCCAATGATTCTGTTTCCGGATGGGCTTTATAAGTCCCATACTTTCACTTTTTTATCTTGTCCACCTGATACTATCAGTTATCCACTTCTTGAAATACAAACTGACAATACCTACCCTTTATGTCAACCAATTATTCTGTTTCTGGATGGGTTTTACAAGTTCCATACTCTTACTTTCTTATCTCATCCCCCTGATACTACTAGTTATTCACTTCTTGAAATCTAAACTGAGAATACATTAGCTTTGTGTTGCCCAATAATTCTGCTGTTTTTAGTGTTTTATAGATCTCATATTCTTACTTTCGAATCTTATCCACCAGATACTACTATTTGTTCACTTCTTGAAATACAAACTGATTATATCCAACCACCATGTTGACCAATGATTCTGTTTCTAGATGGGTTTTATAAGTCCCATACTCTTACTTTATTATCCCATCCACCTGATACTACTAATTATTCACTTCTTGAAATGCAAACTGAGCATACCCAACTATCATGTTGACCAATGATTATGTTTCTGGATGGGCTTTATAAGTCCCATACTATTATTTGACTATCATGTCCACCTGATACTACTAATTATTCACTTCTTGAAATGCAAACTGAGTCTAACCGACCATAATGGTGGCCAATTGTTTTTTATTTCCTTTTTCGTTTAATTTACTCGAATTATGTTTATTGTAATTTTCTTGCTTGATGTCTAATATATTATACAGCTCTCATTTAATTCACTAATCCCAAAATCCATTATAAACTTCTATTAGCTTATTCTTTCTGATCTGTTCTGATAAAAGCAAGTTACAATGATATTTATCTAAATATGTTGAGCCTTACTCCCATAAAATCATTAGGATTCACTCTTTATATGAGTTCTTTAGCTTAATCACTTGATTTGACAAAACCATCTAAATATTTCAGATACTTGGCTTTCATCTCATTATCTTTCATAAATACATGAATGAAGATGTTTAGAATGGGTTAGCAAGTAATTTTAAACAGTTGTAAAATTTAGAAGGTTCTTTTGAGCTTTATGAGTGGATCAACTCTTTCCAGATTTTCCCATAGAGATCTTAAGTTGTCTTAGGTGAAGATTTAGCCCTTTAGAACACTTAGAACTTCATTGTTATCTGGCCGTCCCATATGCTACTGATTTGCTTGGTAGAATTATCAGAAATCGATGCCAGCAACCAGGTCTCTGACGATTAGTCCAATGCAATTTTCCATTTTTTGTATGAAATTAACAAGATTGTTTTATGGTTTATTGTAATATGTTTATTTCTTCTGATTATATAGACTATAATTGTATCTTAGTGATATTGTTTTATATTTTTGATATACCATTTGTAACACTTTACTATGAGTTTAATGATATAAAGTTATTTTATATTATTTTGATATACTAAAAATTGTACATTATAACTAAATTGATAATCATTACACAACCTAGCATATTCTCTAATACTAAATTATCATGAGACTTTACTTCTAGAAATTAAGATTTGTTGCCCTAGCTCAGGAAATTATTACAAACACTTTGCTTAGATGCTCTTTGGAATTATTCTATTTATAATACTCCTTTTAATTAAATAATATATTTCTCTTGCTGTATTTTATATACCCTAAATATATTCTTATGCATTTATTGCTGAGTAAACTTTTTACGTGATATTGATTTATACATAAATTACTTCTTATTATGCTTTTCATGAATGATGCTTCTATATATGTGTAGTAATTCCTTGCATATATAATAACTGCTTGATATTAGTCTAACTCTCATTCTTTGTTTATTATTCTATGTTTGATATACTTTTCTTATGGAGTGATTGAGTTAAAATTTCAAGGATTATAAAGTATATATTACATTGATTAACATTTTATTAGCATTATAAGCATTAGTTTTCAAATAATGGCCTGTTGGTGTAAGGGTGTAAGGGTGTAAGGGTGTAAGGGTGTAATAACACCCTAACACCCTAACACCCTAACACCCTAACACCCTTACACCCTTACACCCTAACACCCTTACACCCTTACACCCTTATTGGAAATGCATGATGAAAGAGAATTGAAAGCTGTATGTGAAGATGATATACCTAATTCGTAAGCAATTACCTGTTATTGATGGGAAGTAATTGAATCGGAAGTAGATATCCGAATAAAGGGAAGACAACGTGGTTAAATGAACTAGATGGTTAATATAAAACTCATAGTATTAATAGATGAATTTTCAAAAGCTCATATACATTATACTAGACTTAATTAAATGTGTAATGGGACTTATCAATATCCAATCAAGTTTTCTGCACTAAAAAGACTCATTATTATATGTGGAAGCAAGCCAGTTGAAGAGATATATCCCAGGTCTTTGCAATATGTCCTGGCAAGATTCAATCAAGTTTGCTTAGATTAGGTAATTGATTAATTCTTAAAAAATGACTTAGCATATTGGGGATACATTAATAAGTTATATAATCACTAAAGTATTCAGTATATTAGGCTATTTAGATACCTTTCAATATAAAGATAATCGATTTGTAAACGTTCTAAAGCGCAATACTAGATCTTTAAGTTTAAATTTATCCTTTTAGGTGACATTAAGCTATCATTATTATTACCCGAAAGAAAGCAATAAATACCAATTAAATTGCATGCTTTAGAATTTGACTACTACATTGGTGTATAGTGAATGTCCAATTAATTCAGACATATATAATATATGGTCTAATTTAAATGCAATACTTAAGCTAATGGTTATATAGATATACTGTGGATTAATTATTGACACTTTAGAAATAATCCAATCTTGTTATAAAGAAAATTATATAAAGATTGCAAAACTACATATGTTAATAATTGTTGGTTATAATAAAGATTTAACAATATAATTTCATATAAACAATTACTGGATTACTATACTTAATAAATTAAAGAGGGATTGTTCTGAACAATCCTCTTATATAGTGATACTTTAGACATAATTAATACATCTGTTAATTTTAATCTATACCATTAAAAAGTATTCCTATTTAACAAGTAAACAATTGATTAGCATTGTTATTAGTACACGAAATTAAATTGTAATTTATAATCATTTACTAATCATCTAGATCAAACTTCCATACAATGCTGCCTTAATCTATCTTAAGTTATTTCTAGCTTTTATAACAATGCATGTACGCTCTCAGCTTCTGGCATAAGTTTACTCAAATCAGCACTGCTTGCAGCACTTAAAAGATCGTCTAAATTTCTTAGAACAGGTTCAGCATCCTTGCTTACAGTTGAAAGTATTACTGAGTTATCTAATTCACTGTATCTTGTATTCTATCTAATAGGAGTTGTTATTGAACTGTTCCTACGTATAATATTTTGATAAGCCAGTGCATTTTATACTATTTTCGTTATTTTTTACTTTATATTAGCAGTAAGCTCTTATCCACTAGGTGCTAAAGTAATCAGAGCTTGTCCTTCTTATTCTTTCAGGTAAATTATTGTTATAATCATTTCAATTAATTTTTGTTTAGTTATACTACTATTATTTGCTTAAGTTCTATATACTTTTATGCTAGTTTTCAAGTTGTTTTTATTGCTCAAGGTTTCAAATGATTGTTTTAACTTTTACTCACATTTTAAATTCCTTATTGATACTTTTATACATTTTTTCCTACAAATTTGTTGGTTTATTAAGCTATTTAATCTGACTTTTCTTATAATGCGTATTAAATCTAACTGTGTTGTTATACCAGTTACTCATACTTTAAACTTATCTGAATTAATTATCCAGATTTTTGATATCTTTATTATACTATGAGCGCTTATTAGTTAATTATTCCAATATAGCTTCCTTTTCTAGTATCTAATCTGATAACTTTGACAAATTTTCATCAATACCAACCAATTTAACATTCTTTTGCCCCATTTCTTAATCCAATTGTAATAAAATACGGTCATTTTAGACTTTAACTTAATTAATCCCTTTTAATTCATTTTATATCTGCAGTTTTTACGATTCTTAGTCTGTAATTTCTTACTTAACCAAAGCCGTAGTCTAAGCCTCATATTCTAATTATTTCTAACCTATTTAATGCTATAACTTATTTACTCTTCTAATTACTTAGCTTTCATCCTCCTTAATATCCTTTTAAATTGTATTCTATTGATTATTCACTTACTTAACTAAATTTTCTTGGTGTATTTAATAACTCCTTTAACTTTTTAATTTTATTATTCAATTAAGTAATTTTATCTAGCTTGTTCTCTACATTTTAGGTTAGCTGATTATAATAACTTTCCTTAGTTAATTAGAAATATTTGCTCATCTTCTTTTAGAGTTTCCTAGTTCATAATACTTCTCAATACACAAATCGTCTAATTTATTAAGTTTATCGATTTTACTGAAATTTTAGGATAGATCTGCACTACTATGAGTAGGATAATTGTCACATTCTAATTGATTTATTTACATTTCAACTTTTCGTTAGATATTTTATAGTAATGAGAGAGCTATAAGAATTATCATAAATCCCTATCCAAAATGGTTTATATTTCCCCTTATACAATGTTCATGCTTAAATTTTGTATTTCAAGCTCTAAGCTCATTCTTTACAACTTTTCATCTTATAAGTTAGAAACTTAAGTCATTTCTCTACTCTAAGGATAATACGTTGAATCTTAAGTATCATTTTACTTATCAGTTTTATTCAATCTATTACTAAGATAGTTCGCTTCATAAATACGTTATTAGGCTTGCATTTCTAGTATTTAAGATTACTCACTGATCAAATTAATACAGATTTATTTAGATTTTCTAATAAACTTCCCATGAAATTATCTTAATAAAATTCAAAGGTTTCATCAGATATAATTTATCAAAAACTTTATATTTGTTGCATAGTTTCATTAAATTCCATCATCTATATTTTAAAACTAATTCAGATCACTTGGCCTATACTCCTTTAAATTCTTCTAAAATCTCCATTATCATTTACCCTCTTCAACTAACTTCTTTTGTTAAGTTTTGGAATCATTGCCTTCGTTCTAAAGTTTCTTATTAAACCTCAACTCCTTATTATTTCAATTTCTCAGCTTTTTCAGATTTTTACCATCCACAATTCATTTTTAGCTTCCCCAGGATTAGCTGCTTGCATAAAAATCGTCAGGTGCTAAATTTTTACCTAGAAGACTATTATTATCGATAACAGGTGAACTGAAGCCGGCATTGCTTTTACAGGGCTGAAATTATCCATTTTGTATTATGTTAATTTTGTGTATAATGTGCAGAAGAGTTTATTACTGTTTTTGTTTAGTATTTATGTTAAAGATACTGTAGGTGTAATATAAGAAGTTGCACTGCTAAAGTAAATATTGATGATGCTAGATAATATATGCAAGATTTAGTGAAAATATAGTTTATATTTCTATAGTGAAGGTTAATTTGCCCTAGATAATAAGAAATTAAAGCATTTTGATTGTAGAAAACCAATTAAATCTTTGAACTGACCTTAATTTTCCCGCTTAGCTACTAACCTTGGGGTGTTAAAAATAATTCCAACTTCTCAATATTCAATTAAAGCTTTAAATAAAGACATATCTTATACTACAAAACTCTATTAAAACACTTAACAACTAGTAATAATAGATAAACTGGAAAAACTTGAAATAGAATAATTAAACAGTGCAAGAGACGGGATGATGGAAGAATAGGGATGTCTTGACAAGGCTCTTTAATTCATATCTGACCATCCCTCTCCGACTCTCGCAATCCTCTATAGCCACTGCTAATATATATTACCATAAAGTAGCTTGAGCTTAGTTCTCTTTCTAAATATCATGTCGAGTATACAACAATGTACTAATGGCAGCCACATGCGTTTTCTGGCATGTAAATAATGCGAGTAATTAAGACATGTTTGCAAGGAGTACTATATTTTAGATATGTAGCTGAAACAGTCGATAAACCCAGATTTTTAATTTCCTCCTGTCTCTTAAGCAATTATCAGGTCTTTTAAAAGCAGAATAGTCTAATATGAATTCTGGCTTCTTGATGTGTTGTTATACAATACTGAGGCTTTACTTCCGTATTGATATATTGAGCATATTGTTGGTGAAATGAGTAATTAAGACAATTGGCTTGCGCCTTTGCTAGTGGTTCTTTTAAAACTTAATTGTATATAGCTAAGTCACCTGAGAATGTGGCTATGGCTTGTGTGTGACTGGCCAGTAGTTACCTAAATGTTGAAAATATATACGATATAAAAGTAAAAAAGAATAATAGTTTGATTGTATCAGTAAGTGATAAAATACAACTTTTAGATTGATAAACTCGTCAAATTGATGAAATACCAACAGATGGTTTGTACTCAATCTCCTCAGTTTGTGTTAGTAAACACAATGATTTTATTATCACTGGAAGTTATGATAAAACAATCAAATTATGGGATTTATAAGACAGAGGTAATAACAGAATTATAGGAACACATCAAGACAGGATTTTATCCATTAGTTTATCAAAAGATGAACATTTTGTTATATCCGGATGCTATGATGGAATAATAGGATTTTGAGATTTAAACGATTCATCTAAAAACAGTATTTTCGGATGACATGAATGAGCAATAAACTCAGTGTGTATCTCAAATAATTCATAGTTTATTATATCTGCCAGTATGGATAATACAATTTGGTATTGAGATTTGCAAAGTTGATATAAAAATGAGTAAATAGGAATGCATGAAAGCTGAATAAATCAAGTTTGTATCTCAAAGAATGATCAGTACGTTGTATCCGGAGGAGCTGATTGTTAAGTGCGATTATGGGACTTGCTCAAATCAAGAAAAAGTAGGGTAATTGGAAAGCATAAGTCAACTGTAATTTCAGTTTGTATTGCTAAAAGTTAACGTTTTGTTATATCTGGAGGATTTGATTGTGTTATAAGATATTGAGGGTTACTAGATCCCTTTTATAATCAAACAATTATAAGTACTGCGTTTCCTACTTATTCGTTATCTATTACAAATTGTGAAAAATTTGTGATTTCTGGAGAGGGGGGCTATATATAGGATCTAGGATATTATAAAGTAAGAATATGGAGAATCTAGTTGCTATTAGTAATTATTTATAGTTTAATGTAGTATATTTGATGTAGGATAGAAATAATCTATAGATTAAAACTAATAGTTCAGTAGATAAGCTAAATGTTAATATTTTCTTGCTATTTATACTCTTTACTATAATAAATAAAATGAAAATTTTATTCCTTTTGGCCTTTGTCAATTCTTAGGACAATGTGTACCTTGTTGGGTAACTCAATCCAATATTTGTCAATCAAGATATAGCAAAGGATTTCTCTTAACTAAGGTTTACAAATTTAGATCTGCTTTAAGGAAATCTTCTTAAACAAACTTTCATGATTTCATTTTGAGCATATCATGACAGTCGAACTTGCTACTTAGAAATATAAAAAAACATGTTTGGAACGTATCATGTACATGAAAGTCAAATATACTTTAGAGATTATTGAACATCTAGAAGATTCAACTATAATCTTTAAATAGATTTTGCTAGATAATGGTCTTTTATATCTATTTCTTTTCACCTAAAATTCCTTTACTTTTGCGCGTATTTTGGAGCAAATTCTTCGTGCCTTTAGTTAAATGCTGACAAAAATCACCCTAACTTTTAGGATGCTATACTGACTATTAAACCATGAAATAATTCCTATGAAATCCTAGATTTTACGATTTCCAATGGTTATGGAATATAAAGTAAGGCTGAGTTTGCATAGCTACTAACCTAAAGATTAGATTGCTCTGGATTATTAGTTTATACTCCTAGATGTGCTAACTATAGAAGCTTATTCACAAATTCTATTAAATCCGATGATTAAAGTCTTTATGGAGTTGAGAATAACTTATTGGATAACCTTTTTCTGAATAATGAGGGCTCGTTGTTTGTTAAACAGGAATTTTTTATTTCTGTAATTTTATTCCCTACGCTTGAAGGGACACACGAGGTTTTTGAGTTGGTGAATACCAGTTAAGATATTATAAGACTAGATTATGATAAGACAAATAGCAAGATCCATATAGCTGTGAATGAATGTGCTTATGATGTTCAAATTATTTAATCTAGCCAATTTATACTAGGCTTTGGCTATAAGAATAACATGATTTATGTAAAAGGTGACTCTAGTATTTATGATTATGATGTCTCAGCTTGTATTAATTTGGAATCTAATTGAATTAAATCTATGAAAATACTTTGACTAGGGTAAAGAATGACTGATTTGATAGCCTATAATAATATTCCATCATTTGACTATATTCTAGAAAGATATAACAACTTCACTTAAAACTAAATCTAAAATGGAAACTTATCAAGTGATTTGACTATTTAATGCAATGATGGTTTTTACTTAAAATATGGAATTTGCTTTAGCTGCAGTAAAAGATGTTTAACATGCTATGGACCTCTTCACTCAAATTGCATAACATGTAAAGATGATTATATGTTTCACCAGTACACAGACTCATGTTATAAAAGATGCCCATGGTAGACTTATCCCAATGCTTAATCTTTATGCGTTGGAGATGATTAGGAATTAAAACTTGATTTTAACGTTTAAGAAATAGATTATACTGGAAAAAGTAAAGGCTAGGAATAAGAAATTATTTATGGACTTGGAATTAAATTAGATTTTAATGAAATAGTAAGCATTGTAGATCAAAATAATTAACCACCTGCATTACCCTACGATTTTTGTATATCATTTGTAATTAGGGATTAAGATTAAAAATTCTCCTTTAAATTAATGCAAAACTAAAAAGAAAAGATAATTTTGATTATAAGAGATAAGATCTACTTTTAAGCTGTTTAGGAAGATTATCCAAATGAGCTATTTGAGGTAGAAAAGACTTAAACTAATAGCACATTATACTAGTATTCAATCTGCTATATATACAGTCAGAGAAAGCTTTAGCTTAAAAAAGACAACTAAATGCTTATTGATAACTACGCTTAATTAGATTTCGACGATAACTTTGAACTTAGTCACAATTTTGAGAATTTAGGTATAAATGATGCAGCATATCTAGCAAAAGTGTATTATTAATCTCCATTTGATGATACCTAGATAAGTATGACCTAAGAAAACTGTATTCAATGCATGGACTGTAATATTTATGAATCTTAATGCTAGCCTATATGCGGCCAAGCTTAAGACTCATGTGAGAACTGTCTTTTAACATAAGATTTATGTTATGAGTATAATTGCAGTATAATAGAATGGTTTTCGAGTAGTTGAGTAATATAATGAGATACAATTCCAGAATTCGTATAGGAGCTAATACTGGATTAATGTGATTAGATATGCGGAGATGGAGTGAATATGGGGAGACATGGATGCGATGATGGCAACTTAGTTGATGGAGACGGATGCAATAAAAGTTGTATGATAGAAGAAAATGCTGTATGTGAAACAGAGTTATATAAAAGATCTGTATGCTTCACTAAATATTATTAGTAGCCTGAAGTTGAATTAAAGTAGTAAACAGATAGCTTATATGAGTTTTAAATGAAATTATCTACTGGAATAGACAAAGACATTGATCTAAATAAATATATCTAAATAGAAACTGAAGTAGATGGGTTATAAATGTATATTGATACCTATCCTGATGTTATTAATATACAGTTTTAAATAGATACGATTTATGATGTAGTTGTTCGGTTTAAGATAGATTATAATCCTTTGGATTCTGAAGATACATAAGGGTAATTCACTAGTCCTTTCACTATATTTTCTAATTGTATTCAATAAAATACTTAATGCATTGAGTGTAAAAGGGACTTTACTCTAAATAAAGGTAAATGTGAGTGCTTGGGGAATATAATTCAAACTGCTGCTGATAATTGTACTCTTTGCTTAGAAAACTACATAGCAGATAGTAACAGTTGTGAATGCCCAAATGGATATTATATTGATTCAGAATTAAATTGTAAGAAGTGTTTGAGTAATTGTACCGAATGTTAACAAATACAAGATGAAATACAATGTCTAGTATGTGCAAACAACTTTATTATAATTGACTAAAAGTGTATAGGATGCTTTGAAATACAAGGATATGGAAAAGACTGATTGATATAATTAAAAGATTTAGACAAATCTATTGTCTAATAGCTGTAATCGATTTGTGTAGAATATTGTGGAGATGGTTTACTTCTGGGCTAAAATGAGTGTGATGATGGTAACTAAATAAGTGGAGATGGTTGTAATAACAATTGCTAATTTGAAATAGGGTTTCTATGCAATGAACAGGGCTGTTCTAATTAAAAATTAACAGCTGATTTAAAGTATAAAGATCTTATAAATGGTGTTTATTATTTAGAGGTTAAATTTAGTTAAGAGGTATATGCTGTAAAGGATATTGATTGAACTATAAGCATAAAGGATATATCCTATGACTATGAATACGAATATGACATAGGACTAGTTGATAAGATAGTAATAAAAGTAACACCACATGCTTTCGTTCAGTTAAATACTCCTATTGAGATTTAAATGAACACCAGGCTCAAAGACGAATATGGGTTTGAAAGTCCAGAAAAGCTAACAACAAAACTATAAGATTAATTTATACCTGAAATGAATGAATCAATTAAAAGTGTGTCTGAAAACTCCTAACGGGGTGTTGGAGCTTCAATTTGTTTATCATGGATTATCCAAATATTTGGCGCAGGAGGGTAAATTGAAGTGTTATGGAAAAGTGTTGAAGCTATGCAGTATGCTTATGTTTTTCTCTTTATTAATATAGAATACACAGATGAACTAAGCAGTTATATGAGGTCTTAAAGCTTTTCTAATTTTGAGTTTATCCCAGATTTTTTAACTTCCCAATTAGAGTTTTTAGAGAATAAGTATATGTACGGAAAGTTCTCTTAAGAGGAAATAGGAAGTAATATAATACTAAACTCATGGAGATTTTTAATGATATTCATTGTTTTTATAGCAGGCTTTATTGTAACTCTTACATTATAAAAGTTTAAAGATACTAAAATAATAGGAAAAGTTTATACTATGTTCCGTTATAAAGCTTTTATTTAGATATTTAAAACTGGAAGCTTACCTATTTTACTGTCTGTTTTTCTACAATTTAAAGATATGGAATATTAGAATGGATGAGCCTTTGTTTAGTATGGTATTTTATCTTTTTATATTATGATGCTTTTAACATTTGTACTGGTAATTATAAGTAAAATAATCCTAGTTAAAAGAGATTTGTTATAAGATGAATAATATATAAGTAGATTTGGTGAATATTATACAATGTTAAGCTCAAATAATAAATTTTAAGCAGGCTTTTAATTACTATCTCTAATTAAAAAGATTACTTTTGCATGTACTCTCGTAGTACTATAACATAATCCCCAGCTTTAATTAAAGATATTATTCATTACTTAGTTAGCATTTATTATCTTGATATATATAATCAAGCCCTATAAAAAGATTAATTTAGGAAACAGACTTAATCTATTTTGTGAAGGAATAGTACTTTTAATTATTATTGCATGCTATGTATTATCATATAATAAGTTAGAGTTAAAGTATAAAGAATTTATTTGCAATTTTATAATGATAGGACTTTTTACTACTATATTCTCTTAAATTTTAGGGTTTTATATACAGGGAATTGTTGATTTGATTAATTATTTAAAGATGAAGTGTAAGAAATAACAAAATTAGAATTAAGCGTCTACTGATAATGTTATTAATATAAATGTATCATCAATATAAGGTGTACAATATGCGCCTAATGTTTTCAAGCGATATTACTCAAGAGGTTATTATAAAAAGTAGTAAAAATTAGTTTTCTTCATTGTTGATATATTAGATAGATAACCTGAAGTTGATATAGGATTAAATGAAAGGTTTAATCTAAATCTGTCAATTCACTTTTCTATATCTGTAATAAAAAGCTTTAAAATTCAGTTTACATTACATTTTAAGCAATATTTAATAAAATCAATCATTATAGTAGTAGTAAAAAATCTCTTCTAGCTTAGAATGCACTATTTTTATTATGTAGATTAATCATACTTTTACTACTATGAAAAAATACATCTTAGTTATAATTATATATTGTATACCTTCTTTTACTACTTTAATATATTATTGAGCTATTTATTTTAGTATCGTTATAGATTACAGCTTAAATATAATTTGTCATAGTATCCAAAATCATAAAAAGTTTATATATAGTTTTCTGAGTAGATTTATAAGAAACAAATAGGGTACAGGAATTTATCATAAGGTGTTAAATTGATAGAAAGATTATTCACTAAATTTTAGAGTATTTTATGCTATTTTTCTGTGAATTTAAAATAAGCATAAATATATATAGTATAATAACTTAAAATAATTTATTGATATCTATTGTCAGATGCAAATTAATAAAGTATTATTTACTACTAATAAAAGTAAATTTAGGAGGTATTTTAGTAAAAGAACAATAATATCACTCCTATCAATTTGATAAACAGCTATTTAGACCAAATACTGCAAGAAATAGTGAAATTTTAGATTGAATTTAATAATAACAGTAGGACATTTGTTATAATTTATTGAATTAATCTATTTATTATTGAACTACCTAATATTTATAAGAATCAGAACTTTATTAAAGGTAAAAGTCATTATAATATGAGTTAGACTCGCATGTATATAATATTAAAAAGTAATCATACTAAACTAATAATTCATACGATCATCAAACCTCATTGTTTCTACGATAGGATGCGAGGATTCCAATTAGCTTTGCCTTCTTCATTTGAGATAATTATAAAACATAATTAAGAATATTGAGATAATCAAAGCTGATCCAATACAGATAAAAACTATTACATATGTATCACTTGCATCCTTTTCTAAGTTACCGATTCTATAAATTGTTATTCATTAGGATTATATTTCAGTGAAATTCGAGTCGTTGTTAACTCCTAATTTAAGCATATTTTAGTATTATTAGGGCTGCAAAGATTTGTATTCTTCTTCAGTAATTTGAGGAATTTATATCTATGGCCTCTGCATCTAAGTTAGCCTTAAATCCCTTTACTATAGTGTATAGCTTAACAATAGGTGCTCATTGAGAAATATTGCTTCACAAGGGTTTTCTGTTTAAAAGTAAGTTTTACAATTTGCTCTTGTTTTAATTTATTGATTAGTAATATTAAAAATCTAGTAATATAAGTTTTAGTAGCCCCAAGTTTGTAAAAGGCCTACAGTTTATTGATTTGGACTTATTGCTATTTTGTATAAGTTTGTATTCAATGCACCATTGTTTATATTTTGATAGTAATATTAATGTACTTCATTAAGTGTATGATTCGCAGTAATATTATAATGTGTCAACGAAAATATGTCAGCTTTATACACTTAACTTTTGTATATTCTTTAATTTTAAGCCATTTAAAAACGTGTATTATCTTTGTACACCAGTTATGCATCCTTTCCAATCAACTTGTAAATTCTAAACTCTTAGTTTTATAGTAGCAAGTAAAGTAAATCTTCATGATTAATAGTTGTTTCTGCATATAAGTATTGTATCAGTGGTTATTCTAACTACAGACTAGCAAAATCGAAGTTTCAGCTGGTAATATTTTTATCTGATGTATTGAATTGTACTACTGTAAATCTATCAAACCAATCATTACTATTTTAGTAACTTTTAGGGAAAAGTCTATATGTTAACGCTACAGTTGGTTCTTTAAAATCTAATGGTATTAATCCTTAAAGAATCCCATTTTCAATAGTATATGTTTCTAATTTTAATATACTAAGATTTCTATCGTTTTGAATCTGGTAAAAATGCAATGCTTAATTATAATTGTAATGTTGGTTATCATTAACCTTAGAATAGACGCAAAAATACATATTTGTTTCATTTTATGGCATAAGAAGCTTAATAATCTCTGCATTTGCTTCCTATTCGAATTATAAACTGTGAGTTTTATAAAAATGTGGATAATTTAGCCTTTCATCATCAAAACTATAAAAGGTTAAATTATTATTGTTTAAAGTGAAAAAGTAGTTAAAGACTGGCCCCTGAATATAATACTCTATAGCTTAGTTTGCATAATCATCTAATTCCTAATTATTTTATATAACACTCGCAAATAGATTACTAAGTTTATCTTTCCAGTAGGCTGTAAAGTTTAAATTCTAGCCAAAGATTATGTCATCTAAATAAATAGATTTTTCTATTGAATAGGCCACTCTATTGATTGTTATATTCTCGAACCTTTCACTAATGTACGGCTCAATTTCATTAGGATGTATTCTATAATTAATTTTATAGTTATTATGATGTTTTTCATTACGTGCAATAAAAGTCACTGTGATATTTTTTGTATCTTAAATTTAAACATCATTACACTTTTCAAAGTATATTTCGTTCTTAGATTCCGCATAGTTTTGATATTTAAGGGTATATATATTCATTTCGTTCAATTTCAAATTTACTAAAAAGGAAGTTTGTACTAATTATCAATTTTGCGTCTCTTTGAGGTCAAAAGTCTTGTACAAAGCTCCAGCGTTACTATTATCTAACAGCACTATATATCCATAACTATTAGTTATAATTAAACTTCCTTCCTTTTAAATCTAAACGGTTTAAATTATCTCCTCTTAACCTATAAATGGTTAAATTATCCTTTTACTTTTATAAGGTGGCTTTGAATCAATCTATACAATTTCTTTAGACTGCGTTACACCTATTAAATAATCTTCTTTTAGATACAGTTATTCTATTCCATTGTAGATAGGATAGTATTATGATAATGTTTTAGATTATATAAATACTTAAACTACTGTATTACTACTCTTTAAATACACTAATACCTCCTATGAGCCATCAAATAATACCTAGCTTATTTATTAAGTAATACTCGTATTACGCAAATCAATAGAATGATAATCGTATATTGCACCAGGATTCCATTGTAAAAGATAAACTTCTTGATAATCTGAGCATAAAATGTATTCAAGGCTTTCTACTACTATATCACACTTTATTTTAGCGTAAAATTTAAATATTTAATCTGATTAATTCGCGTTCACTAGTATCAATTAAGATGAATCATCCTTACAACTAAAAACAAGTAGAAAAGTATCCGTACTACTATCAAGTTACAAAGCTTTTCACGGTGCACAATTTTAAATTTCATAGTTTTGATTAACTGTTTCGCTTCCATAAAACAAAAACTCTTGTTTACTCATAAGTATAAATACATTAGGTCTAATTGCAAAAATATCAGTGTAATTATTTTGTAATCTTACACTTGTCATTAGCTCTAATTTGTTCAATTCATTACTGTATTATACTGAATAATCATCTGATTAGGCTTATTCTATAGTATAATTTAAATTTCATCCGGTGAACATATCGTAGAAATTGAAATCATAGGGATGGGATTAATTTCTTGTTATTAGGTTTAAATCAATAGGCTAATCTATCTCAGGGGAATTGTAGTATTATTATATTTTCTATACGGCATGGGTCTAGTTATTTATCCTTACATCAATTGTCTAGTTTCAATGTTAATCCTTATTAATAATAGAAGAAATTTATAAATTTACTTGAAAATCTCTTGAGCCTCCATTAATACTAAGTGTTGTCGGAGAATAAGTTCAATCCAATAAATAAAGTTGAGTTGTAGTTCTTATAAGTAGTTTGTTATCTAATATAAACTTAACTCCTAAAACTTTATCGTTTTTACTGTTAATCTGAGATAATTCAGTAGTCTCCTCAATTCAAAATTGGTTGAGGTTTTAATCTATTGTAAATGTTTAAAGAACATAAGAATCAGTCTGATTAAGTTGGTTTAATAGTAAGTTTTGGGAATTTATGCTAATTAAGTTATTCAAATCAGGCACAAAATACCTTAATCCGGATAATTCCATAATATAAAATCCACTTTTTAAGTAAATTCCTATTGTATCTTTATAATCTACTTCTATTAGCCTTTGCAAATCAGAGGTAAAAGGCCCACTACTTTTCAAGCTTAAACTATAAAAACTATCATCAGCTGAATGAATAAACTATAAGAAATTATTACAATCTGCTATGATTAATGTATTATTCTATCAAAATTGCATATCTTATAAGCAAACCCTTTAGTTATCGTAATAATTCTTAATGACATTTTGTATCTAGAATGATTATGCATTTTGTTGAAATGATATTATATAAATCAATGCATTTTAACCCAAGGTATTACTAATTGCACATATTTAGGACTGTGAGCACCTTAATAAAATTGATGAGTCAAATTTAAGCTAACTTTATATCAAGGTAGGAAATGGAGAATCATAAATTTGTAATTCAAGCTGAAATAGTAAGGTTGTTTAGTTTTTATATGCACATAAAATTATTAAAAACTTATCTCCAGCTACCTCAGTAGTTTCTAAGCCGTAAATATAATCAATTGGGTGAATTTCTGATACATTTCAATTTCTCCTGGGCGTAATTGTACTATTGTATACTTCAAAAAGGTATAAAGTATCTCTGGAGAATGTGATTGCTATTTAGTCTTAAAATAGCGCTATGCTGTTTTGTCTGTAGTCAGAAAAGTTAACTTAATCTACAAAGGTTGAATTTAAAAATATAGTATTAAAATTTTGCTCTAATTTTGCTTGAGATTCTTCCTTTAGCAAACTGTATTGAAGACCTTAGCCTAGAAATACCTAATTCATATCAATAGTGAACGTTTCGTTGGGTTATAAGTAAATTTAAGATATATCTCTAGTGGTTACGATTCGAGCTATGCACTGTATAAGCTGGAGAAATAAAAGGAACATTTTTATAATAAAGCTGGAAAGATTTAAGCATTAATTTCAGAGCTTTATTAAGTATATTACATAATTTGGAGTAGGGGTAATAAATATTACTGATCCATTTTATTATCTGATTTTGTTTAAAGTATATTACTAAACTGCTATCTCAATCTATTGGATGAATTCTTTGTTTAGAGTAATATACCGGAAATTAAGGGAATCTAGTGCTTATCTGTAGATTTTTATTTTGTGTATTAGTTGTAGTTTGATTATTAGTTTGCCGTTACTTATTTCTCCTATTATTTATTTAGCTGATAGTGCTTCCTATTGCTTAGATATAAATGATGATTATCTTAATTCCAATAACAACAAATAGAATATAAAGCTTAATGCTATAAAAATCTATATAAAAAATTAAACTACTATTTTGATTAATAATTGTGAAAAAATAGCTAAAATGCTCCCCATAATCATTTTAGCATATGGTCTTACAATAATCAGGCAGATTGCATACAGTAAAAGCATTAGTCATCTTATCCGTATTGATTTTCTGTGCATAATCCTGTTACAGAATCTGTATAAATGCTATAACCATTAATGATTCTTATATATATAAGGGAATACGCTTACCTCTATACCTAAATTATCTTGGCTCTATAAACATTTTTTAATACTCCTAATCCCTAAAATCATTTTATATACATATAGAGTAGTATTATAAATTCTGGGCTGTCAAATTTCTATAATTTCTCTCAATTTTGTTAATCAAATGTTGAATACTAAAATTGTAAAATGGGAGACCGATTTTGAATGTATTTCGATGCTTTCTTATTTTTTGTTGGTTTTATACTACGAGCATCTGATTTAGCGCTTGATATTATGTATTTGCTAACAGAAACATTTGATAACGAGCTTTACTACTATCTTTGTATATTTTTTATTGTTTCTTCCCCAAGTATAATACTACTAGCCTTTATTGTCATAGTTATTATCAAATTGATCTAAGGGTAGTATTCAGTTGCGGGAAAATAGCTATTACTTGGATTTGCAACTGCTATTTTCGATCCAACAGGTTTTACATCATTATTTCTATGTATTGTGATACTAAAACTAAAACTAAAATAACAAGACAGAGATTATCTGGATATGACCTCCAAAATAACGGGAGTAGTTGAAGGAATCTTAGAAAGTGTGCCTTCTATAATCATTCAAACTTTCAATAATATAGAGAATGATGCATGGTCATTAATAGCTATTCTATCAATTACAGCATCTATAGCTGGAGTACTTTATACCATACTAAAGCTAGTATTCTTATGTGATAAATACGCAAAAATAGCTCAGTGGGTAGAAGATGAAATTCCCCATAATGATGACGGTGAGGCTGCAGGTATTGAAGTTGCTCAAAGAAATAGTTAGTAAAACTTTTACAAATAACTTTACAATTTTTAGTTGTTTATTAATTTTCTCTTGATATCAATAATGAATCTCTACCAGCTTAAGAATAGGAGAATAAATTTGTAATCAATATGAAAAATTTATGAACCTATCCCCTATTAGTTATAGGATTACTAGCAATTAGCTCAGCAGCAACCGCCTTCGATGAGTTAGAAGATATTGGAGGATGTTTGAAAGGGTCATGAAGACTTCAATTTACAGCTTATGCCTAGATGTTCTTATAGATTAATGGCTGAAGAAAACAAAGGGCAAAATCTATAGATATGTACAAAACCCAATATTTGTGGATAATATTAGGTGGCCTATTAGTTGGCTCAAGCTTTTGCCTTTGGGCTTGAAGTTTAGAATTGACATCAATGGCCCAATCCTTGCTGTTTCTCTGCACTCCTTCAATTTTACTAGTTCCAGTACAGTTGTTAATGAAGCAAAAGGTGTATAAATGAGAAATCTTTGGAGTGACAGTAGGCATGATAGGATTAGTCTTGGTAGTATTGGATACTGATGGAGGTAATGCAACGTGGTATGGAGATTTACTAGCCTTTGGAGCAGCTATAACAATTACGTTCATTCTCCTTATAGGTACAAGCATGCTAAAAGATAAAGAGTACCCTTTATTCGTATGGCTTTTCCCAGTTAGTCTATCCGGAGCTATTTTTAGCTATATTTTTGCATTAATAGTACAAGAAGAGGAGTAGAACTTCTTTGGATGGTATTAACTGGAATATCTTCCATATGCAATTTACTTAGGACTTGTGCCAGGTGTCATTGGGCATGGTATAATTAACTTCCTATTAAGGTATATGTCTCCTATATTAATAGCATCCTTTAGTAATTTTGAGCCTGTTTTAGGAAGTATTATTGGGTGGATATTTGGGTATTAAGGCATTCCAAATGCGCTTACTTGGGTTGGGGGATTTATCATATTAATTGGAAACACAATCGTTACAATAAAGGGAGGAGATAAAACAAAGGATACACAGGAAATGATAACAGAAAGTGATCCAGATGCCAGTTTAATCAGCCTTCAACAATCTTGATTGCTTAATAACTACTTTATAAAATATGTATTAAGTTTGATTATGTAATAATTAAAAGTACTAAGAGTGTGGGTGAATTAAGTTAACCACATATTATTAATTAAATGCATCTCTACTAATATTTATAACATTGCTTGAGGATAACTCTTTTCTTTTAAAGAATAATAAATATGCATGCTGACCTATTGAATCTGGTAGCTTATCTAATTGCATAAGATTATTATCGTCAAAAAGAATCCATTATTTGTCCTGTAAACAATAAGACGTATAATGCCCACTCTATAAACTACCAGTGTGGCATATTATTCCAAATAAGCTATAAGTGCTTAAAACCTTGTTTTCCATTTCATTCTGTATAGGAGCTTTAACCCATTTGGAAACATCAAAGTCTTCTAGAGTAATTTAAACACTTGAGTCAATTTTATCTAAAATTCCTTACTAGAAAGTAAATCGCTTCAAACACAGTATAAAAATATCAGGAACCTTTCACACCTCTAGCTAAATCGTCATATGCTAATTCTGACAGTGCTAGCATGTATTCTCTACCTTTTCACTCTTAGTAAAAGTATCAAAGCACTCAGATAGCTTTACTTCTCCTTTTAGATTTTCTTACTTTGATCTGGCTTCTAAATATCCATCAGTTTCTAAAATGTTTTGATTAAAGTAACCGTATTATCACTATAGCACAATTACTAGATTATGTAGTCTATCATTCAGAGTTTTTAACAACCCGTTACCTTTAGATAACTCACATCCCATACAGTTTTTCTTACAAAGCCCGCATTTCTTGCAATTTTGATCCAGTATAACTAAATTAGCAATTGATTCTATTCTTTTACGATTTCTCTTGCTTTCAGTTCTTTTAATCTACGGGAGACTATTCTGTTAAAATGATTAAGTTCTTTTATACACCTCATTATGAAGATCTTTTAGCTTGGCATTTATGTCTAGGTTTAAATATAGAGGAAATCCTACTAATTCTTATTTTAAGCCTGAGGATGCAACAACTGTATGAGGAACTTCGAATGTAATTTATAAGTCTCTTTTCTTGTTTTCTTATTGCTGGGAGTCTATTGTTTCTCCTTGTGAAATATCAATCGAAGGGTGTTTTTCTATACTTCTTTTCCTAACTTGGTTTTAATCTAGAATTTAATATACAGCAAGTTCTTACCCGCTCTTAATTCCTAGGTTTTTTAACAGACTTTATTATGAATTACTTAAAATAGCTGTAATTCTATTGTTTTTAACCTCCATAAGCCTTAATTTCTACTTCGGCTGTTACACATTTTCTGAAATTTTATCAATAACTGTTTCTATTGTGTCAAATGAGGAAAAAATGTACCCGAATTTTGCCAAGCTTCCCTTTATAGGAATATAAGTCACATAAATTACAATGTCATACTCAGCTGGTATTGGAAGACTTAAATCAGTGAAAAGTTCAAAAATAGTCTTCCTATTTTAGCATTGGTTGCAAGTTAATACAGTACGAGAAATCCCGCCACACATGTCCGATATTACAGATCCCTTTTCCCCTTGTAAGCTTTGCCATAGATTATTAGCTTATTAAACCTCCTCTTCAATTGTCCCGTTTTCTATAACTGATAGTTTTACGGCTTAACCAGATCTTAAAAAGCATTCGTGGAGATTGTCTAGAAGAATACTTAAGAACTCATGCGAATCATGTTGCTCACCTTCCGTGAAATATGGAAAAAACTGGAATAATTAAGTACAGAAATTTTAAATAGCTCTTTTAGTGTCTTATCCCTATCAAATCTTTTTGATAACTTTTGCAAACTGATGAATAAGCTAAGTTTGGAATTATTCCTGTGTTGACTGCTGTAAATATGCTTTCAGGCCTTTACTCACTAGAAAGTCCTTTATAAGAGGAGTGTTTGAGATACATTATACTACACTGTTTATGTAGCAGCTGTTTCCAAGGTTGCTTAGTCCAATTTTCCCTATTCCCTAACTTACCATTTTAAAGGAGCTTTGAGCTAAGGCTATAAATTCTGATTATTTATCTATTAACAAATTGGTTTGGTCTAGTAATTTAACCATTACCTTTCTGAATTAAACTTTGACAACAATTCCAGTTTCTCAGGTTCCATTTTAGTCTTTATCCACCACTACGTGGTCTCCTGGTTTAAATTAATTTCTACTTGTAGCGTATTACTTTAATTAAATAACACTTTTATTCTAAACACTTAATTACCCAACAGTTTGATTAGGCTCAATTAGTTAGGATTCATCGTTTTATAGCAGATATATTCTGACATTATCTTTTAATTACCACTCATCTATTATTCTTTTTAACTTTACTAATATAATGTCATCATTATAAAGTAAAATTTGTTCTTCTTTTTCTACTAAGTTTCTAAAGTTCTTTAGTTGTATAACAACAGTTGCTGGGTATAAAATTATTTCCTAGTTTTCTTTATTAATTTTCCTTACTATAGTTGGGCCTCCCCCATACCAAATCTAAAACTCTGTTCAGGCTTATTTCACCAGTGCCACAAAATCCACGTTCTACCTCAAACCTATTTTTAGTTCAACTTGGTCTTATAGTAAATTGTAATTATCAATACTTATGGGCCTGCGCTTCTCATTGTAACTACTGTTAATTTCATTAATCTTCTGCCCTTCATCATTGTATCGAGTATAGTGGCACCAAGCATCCCATCATTGTATAGAAATTAAATACCGTTTGCTTTACTCTTAGTAAATTTTGTTTTATTAAAAAGAACTTATGATTCTTCTCTCATTGGCTGCGGATGGGATAAATGCAAATAGTTAGATTATAATTTCTATATTAATGTTTTGCTCAAATCATAAATTAAACTCGTTAAAAGTTAAGTTTGATTAAATCCCAAAAAAGTCTGTTTGTTTTTAGTCTAATTTGCAGTCTTATTTTAAAAACTTACTACCACTTTAGTAAAAGTGCACAAATTAGTAAAAGGTTTCAATATCCATTGCATTTCTTTTAGAAAATATGCTGAATATAAACTAGATTACTTCACCTAAGTTTCCACAAATTATTTTAGATAGATTTATACAAAGATTTCTAAAACTTATGTATTATTTTCCTTCCAAGTCAAACTTAGAAAAGCAATTTTGTATTACTTAATTTGAACAGAACTTTAAAGCAGGAAAGACCTTTATAAAATCTTTTCGTCTGATTCCTTGATTACAAGCATATTTAAGGAAGTTCTACCTGATAAGTTATAATTGATTTTATGATCATCGATCTAAAGCAATATTATGTTGGTTTATGTTAGGTATAGGGTAAGATTCAATCACAACTTCTTTTACTTTTCTGCTAGAGCAACCTCCCATTTTTATTAAGATTTTGGATATATTAACTATAATTAAAACAACTTTTACTATAAACTTAAACATGTCATAGTTTGGAAGTAAGCATAGGGTTATAAAGGCTATTTAGAAGAATAATGTTAGGCTATTATTACATTTAGTTGAGAATCAAAATATATAGCCGGATACACCATTAGATAAGCTTGGGAATAACATGTTTTTTATTGCATGTGGGGTAGGATCAACCTAAATGATGTAGAATATGTTAGACTGATATGATATAGATATCCACGGATTTAATTAATAAGGGGAAACTTGTGTACATCAGGCAGTAAGAAGCTGTAATTTTGATGCTGTCTAATGACTCTGGGAAAAAGGGGCAGATTGTCATTAAAAAACTCTTAAGTATAAGAGAACTCCTTATTAATTATCCTAAAAACTAATTAAAGACCACAGATTTGCTAACAAAAGAAAATCACTAAGAAGGATTCGAGATTTTTTATTTTAAGCCTATTTCATTGATTGTAGAGGAGTAGAGGTTAGAAAATTCCTATGAATTTATAGCAAATTGGCCCAGAATAGACAAGGAATAGGAAAGTTGACCTCTTATATGGCAAGAGATGTAGCAGAATTTTTATGAAATGTATTTTCTATAATAAAAGTCTTTGAATTTATCATTTTAAAATATGCCTAAATAAGCAAACTATTTTGTATCTTTTTATGTTAACATATATCAAGTTCTACATATATGAATCTTATTTCAATGTCCTTTCATATATTAAATTTAATAATAAATTGGATATTTTATAGATATAAACTCTCAAACATATATTAATAAACTTTATAATAGAATAAAAATCCTTCAAAGCTATCAATAGAATTCGAATCAGCTTTCTCAATTATTTCCATAAGTTCTTCATTATTCATAGTCTCTACTAATTAGCTGGTAACTCTATTAAGATTTTAAAAGTCTTATCATTATTAAATAGTTTAAGGAACTTATTAATGTCTTCCTTGATGTCCTTATAGAAAGACAGTCATAATATCTAAAACTCATCAAATAACTCCAGATATATCAGTGCCTAAATTGCTGATAAATGGTGGCATTTGGGGCTTCAAATCCTAATGATTGCCTCGTTTAGTATTGAAAAATGATTTTGATGGTTTAAATATGTCAAATAATAAAACTAATTGAAAAGAAGTATTTTTTAGCTAAAACCTATTCAACCAGTTCTTTTAGATCAATTGTATCAGATTATCCAGCATCAAATAAATCGAAAGTTTATTTCTTTGATTTAATCTTTAGTGATTCCTGGTCTTTCGTATTCCTTGAGATTGAATTCATCTATTAGATAATAGAAAATCACTTTACAGATAAAAATGGGAGAAATCTTAACTCGTTTTAGATGGAGTAATATTAAGATAAATTTTGCTATAATAAAAAGTATTAGAAATAAAAACAAATAGTAAAAATATACATCTTTTTGTATAGTAAGACCCGCACACAATTTAACACCTAAATACTATAAATTATTAATCATATGAAACTTTTTGCTTTTGTTTTATCAGCTGAATCAATTTGTTACCAATCATTGGAAACTTTGAGCTAGCTTATTTATCAACCTTATTTTTTTCAAATCATTATTTCATTTCAGGGGATATTTGATAGCATCTCCTTTTAAATTACAAAGATTTAATTAATTTAGTCACTTTTGGAGATTATAAGCTAATACTTAATTGTTGATTCTTTGGGCTTAAATTCCTTTATTTTCGAGTTATTTTATTTTATGCATCACCAATATAAGAAAACCGTGTTAATTAATCAAATTCCACATGCTTTAAAACTCTACTCTACTAGTAAAATTTATTTCTGTTTAAAGGACTTAGACAATCAACTAGTGAGATGTTACAACCTTCTAGCTTTCTTATCTTTGATACCTTTGTATTATGTTATTAATATCCTTATAAAGAAGATGATCTTTGTTTTATTTCTTTTAATACTTTTATTTATTTATCAAATTTTTCTTAAAAGTCTAAGCCTCTTCTATACGGTATTACATATTTGTAATAATTAGGCGAGTATACTTGCTTAGGTTCTTTTTACAATTCCATTAAGGCTTTGCATATATTCTCATTCATTTTAAATAGTTATTTTAACCTATTAAAGTCTTTAGATTTACAGTAAATAAAACATTTAGGTTAAAGCAACTTACTACATTTAATGAAAAAAATTAATAGCTTACAGAATTAAACTTTTATTTGATTTGAAATTATTGAAGATTTTACACCCGATGATCAGAAAACTTATAAATACAATACTTGCATAAAAAATTACTTGAAGGAGCAGTTATTTCACCTTCTCTATAAAAATTTCGCATAAGTTTTCACTGTATGATGTTCTTACCTATAGTCTAATTTCATCCTAGTTAAATTTTTTATCTTTTATATTATGCTAACAGTTCAATTCCTCATTTCAAATAATCAATCCATTATTTTCACAGTCAGATAGATCAAGCCATCAGTCTTTATTTAGTTAATGACTATAATTTGTACGTTTATTTTATTCAATAGTGCACGAAAGCATGAAAAATTAACTTTCAAAGAAGTCAATTTAGCTTAGTTAGAGGCATTTAGCAATTGGATCTTGGCTGAGACTGATATTTTCTTGGTATATTGAGTAGTTTAACTCATAAATAATCACACTTTATACTGAAATCTTAATTAGCTCCACTAATAGAATCATTTTTATTATAAATAATGCATTTAAATTGGATATTATTCAAAGTGGGGCTAAAAGTGGTAAATTAAGCCTAAGTTAGTATGTGTACTAAGCATATTATCAGAAATAGCATAGTTAGATTATATTATGTACTACAGAAATCATGACTTATACGGAAAACCCATAGATAACTTCCTACAAATAGTTCCTAAACTACATAATATAAAGAAAAACAATTATATTATAACTAATCAAACGAACTACACAACTCATCGATCCTCTTTAAAATAATATCTCTAGAATCGGTTAAATCATCATCATCATCAAAATCATCGCTCTCATCATAAAAATAATTTTACATTTATTCTTCATCATCAGACGGCCATGGCTTAGCAAGTTCAATAGCCGACTTGTACTTTCTTTCATAGTCAATTTCAGACTCCTCCTCATCCTCCGCCTCTGACTCAGCCTCGCTTCCTGAAACAGTTACACTCTAAGACCCCTACTCATGCAACTCCTCAGTGAACTATATGGACCCATTGACTCTGTTAAGCCAGGGTGCCTCAGGTTTGAATGCTATATTGCTAAGATCGAAAAACTGCATAACTCATGACTCCACTTTAAATTCCATACTATTAGCACTAGCAATTGGAAGCTAGAAGGAAGGTCTAAGTAATATTGGCTTGTTTTCATCTATTATTACAGTACTCAGTGGAAACTTCTGCGCGTAAGGGCTGTTGGAGGCAAATGGGGTTAATTACACCTCGGCTTGTTCATCTAGGTATAGGCTGACAGTTTCTTGGTCGTATTTAAAACCTTCTGTTATGAGTTCTTTAGCGTTGTTTTCCTCATCAAAGGTTAGTAGTAGTAGTCCCATTAATAAAAGAATTTTTCCTTTATCTGGCCCTTTTACTAGTCCTAAGATGTTTTGGAGGGTCATGGCGGCTTTTTCGTAGTTTTGTTTCATTATATAGCATAGGGCAATGTTGTATATTCCTTCAACCTGTGATTCTGAGTCATTGTCTGCTTCTCATGTTCTGTATGCGTTTTCTTGTTGCTGTCTGTTGGAAAGGTAGATCTTAAACTCAGCTATTGCTTTTTGGTACTCCTAAGCGAAAAACATTATTATTCCTCTATACCAGTGTACATCTCGGGACTATACAATTTGTCCATTTCTACTGAGCATTTTAGCAAGATTTTATAACGACTGATTGATTGCTTATCTATCAGTTATGTTCACATTCTTTAAAATTGTCAAAAATTCTTTGTCGTACTGAATGCCAGGCTCATTTTTACTAAGACTCCAAGCCTCTTCTAAATCCTCAAATGCTCTTTCTATATCACCTATACATAGATAGCATTTCGCCCGAGAGTATAAAGCCTTTAGGTCCTTTTATAACTCGTTTGCATTCGTGTAAGCTTGAATAGCATCTTCTATTCTTCCGGTTATATATAACAAGTCTCCAGCATGAACATGCGCTTGTACATCCTCAGGGTTATTTAAAATCAGCTTTTAAAAGTCTTCGAAGGCTAAATTAGTGTCCTCCATCATAACCGCGCATCTTCCTCTAAAATAGTAAGCTTATGCTAGGTTTTCGTCTAATTAAATTGCTATTGAGAAATCTTACAAGGCGTCTTTGTATAATTTTAAGTAAGAATAGCAAAGTCCTCTTGCCATATAGTGGCAAGGCATATTATCCTCGGCCTTATCTATTGCTAACTCAATATCAGGAATGGCCTCAACTGGCTTTTCTAGTAAATAGCTTAAAAGGCCTCTGAAGAAGTACAGTTCAGCCTCTGAGTCTCTTAGTTTTATGCAACTATCTATAAGACACTTAGCTTCATTCAGTATTTTCTTATGCTGTTGTTTAGGAGATTTCGACATGTGCTAAACCATTAAAACAGCTGCGAATGATATTGGTTCTGTATTTTGACTAAAGTTCTTTTATGCACTTTAGAAAGAAGCTGTTGATTTTTCTATTTCTCCTTTGTTCCCTTGCACAATACCCTGACATACCAGTTTATTATAGTGTGAAGCCTTATCTATACATTTCCCCAATTTCTTTATTGAGTGAAAATCTCTTAGTGCGTTTTCATACTGCCCAGATGCTGCATATCCATAAGCCCTGCAGGCCAAGCAGATGTCTAAATGCTCTCTTATAGGTTGAGGCTTGTTTTTAATCAATTTACTTAAATTTTGAATTCCCTCCTTGTACTTTTTCTTCATTAAATTAATTACAGCTTCTGCATAACTGTATAAAATATTTTAATCCTTTACACTTACATTGGCGTCAATAGACCGCTAGAAGGTATGCGTAGCCCCGTAGAAATCTCTCTGTTTTATTTTGATAGCTCCTATATAATAAATAGAGTACCCAATGTACTTCTTATCAGCCGTGTCATGTTTGATTGCCTGTTCAAATGATAGTGCAGATTCAGTATAATTTCCTTTATCATACATAATAACTCCTTGTTGATAGAAAGCCTCAGGATTATCCCCCTGGTTCTATACATATTTCTAGTAATCATCCAAGGCTTTTTCTTTGTTTCCTAGTTACAGCCATAATCTAGCTCTTTTTATCAAACCGGTTAATTCCCCACCTGGGCAGGAAATTGCAACGGTTATTGCCTATAATGCACTTTTAGTATTCCCTAAGCCTAGCAAAGAGTCAGTAAGTCCTATATAAGCAGAGAAGTAGTTAGGGTTAAGGCTTATTACCTTGTAGAAATCAGTTAAAGCTCTATCCCAACGCTTTTGTTTATTAAAGATTTAAGCTCGGGTAATATACCCCTCTACGTACTTCGGAAACTTTACTAGTCCTTTTCCCAACTGCCTAATAGCAGTTTACAAATCATTCACTGCTACATAACACATTGCAATTGCTACATATAACTGCTAATCATACACAGGATTAAGCCTTTACACCTCAAGCAAGTCAGGCAATGCATTTTTGTGTTGCTTTAAGTACATAAAGCACACAGCTTTATTATACCTTCCATCAATATTATAAAAATCATCCTTTAAAGCTCTTTTATATAGCTAAATGGCTGTCTAATAATGATTTTGTTACATTTCATGATTAGCCTTTTCCATAATTTACGATGCAACTTCCCTTTTACTGAGCTCTTCGAGCTCATTGGGACCCGGATGCCCATTATCCAGCTTACTAGACGATCTTAAGCTTCTGTTCCTAGAAACTGAAATTCTACGGCTATTTTCTGCAATTGAAGAGTTTCTAGACCGATTCTACGAAGAAATGCGCTTTCTTCTAATCCTTTAGGTGCTTTGATCATTATAGCTAATAAAGGATTTGTTAGAGTTTGGCGGACGTCGTTTATGAGGGGTTGCCTTGGCTCTTAAGGTAGTATTTGCTCTTTTATGTGACTATCTAGGCCTAGCACTCTCGATCAAGGAGAAAATTGGTTATTATCCTCGAATTGACATTTATTAATTCAAATTTTAGTAGGTTTTTAAACGTTGTTATTAAATTAAGGTTTGTATATTAGCTAGTTCTACGGCTAGGTTAACCCAGATTAAGTGGTGGTAAGTATGGTGGTTTTATAGGAGCTTGCAGAGATCTGTGAAATTTTTGGCTTGTTTCTGAACTTCTTAATTAGAGTATTTCTCGAATTCAGTGTCTATTTACATGTTTATGTACGCGAATTAGTCGTGTAAATTCTATGCTTCTTTTGATTAGGTATAGCACATTAGGGAAAATGCCAACTGTTTGTCTTTTGTGATGTAGTTTTGATCTGAGGGAAAGTCTTAAGGGCGGATTTCTCAGTTTTGGATAGGAGCGGAATTTCATAGTTTTTCTTTTTAATTTAGGAGTTTTTAGTAGAATTTTTCAGATTTGAAGAACCTTTAGTCTCGTTCTTTTATCATACTCTTTATACACTGGATTGAACCAATGATAGTTTTGGAGTTTTAGGTAAAATACTCTTTAATATACAATTATTCAGTGTTTTATAATTATTTTCATTAGTGCAAACTATCACCAATGTTTTTATAAAGCATTACGTTAGAATGTTTAGTGTAGAACCTTTCTTCAGATATTGATAAATTTGTATACATGTTGCCTAACTTCTCTAGTATGTACTCAATTTCTGAGTATTTCTTTACGAGCTGATTACTTAATTGTCGTATTCTTTTGTGGGTTTATTCAGATTAATTCAGATATTCCACTAAATTTTAGTTCTATTTTCCATCTATTTTATTATTGCATAGAACTTCCCCAGTTTCTGATAAAACTTAGCTTATGTTATTAATTTCTTGAGCTTTAAACTTTTTCTTAAAATCACAGAAATAGTCTTCTTCTTGTAAAAATTCTACTAAAACAGATGAGGTGCGTAATATTTTAATAGAGATTATATCATTCATCATCTCCTATAGTACTTTTAAATGTATACTGCATTAAGGGTCATCAGCACTTTTACAGTTTTTAGGTAGATTAGGAGGTAATAGAATATCTTAAAACATTTTACCCAGAGTTTACCTTAATCAAATAAAATCGCTGTACTTTCTATTAACTTATCAGTTGCACGGAGAAGTTTTTATGGTAAATCAAGTTTCCTTTCCACCGAATAGTCCTTATGATACAGTTTAAGGATTATATATTTCTACCTAAGGATTTTCAATTAAGTAGAAAGTTGTTTCCATTACTTAGCAAACTGGTATTGTATAATATTACTCCTATATTGTATTTAGACCTTTATATTAACTTTAAAATTCTTTCACAAGCTCCTCGAGCTACTCAAAATTCCAATTATCTACATCTTTACTTCCCTTTTGCTCTATATAATACTTAAAAGTTGCTGGTTAGTATCCTTTGTCTTATATTTCAGACTTTAAGTAGTTTTACTTTTATCGGGTTATTAGTTAGCTTAGATCTTCTTGGTCTAATTAATCCATTTTATTATATTTCTTTTTTAAGGAAACTTGTGTAGCTCTGATGAGTTAGCAGAAATAGATGTTGTAAGAAAGTGAATTTATTCATCCTATTTCCGTAAAATTTAAAGCTTGTTTTATATTTAAATTTTGATCTGCCTCTTTGTTAAAATGGTCAATTATATATTTAGGAGTTATTCATAGAATATATAGTTGATTATGATATAGTAAATCTGTTTTTTGTATTACTCTATGTTAGAGATAAATTATCTGTTGATTATTAACAATAACTTAATTGATATAGATATGTTCTGATCTATTTTAAGATTCTTATGTATAAAATTAGAAATTATTTTCATATAGTAAATAGTAATAAAATATGTTTAAATATTAAGTTATGTGACTATTCATAGGGCAAAAGAATTATTCATTGACTAATAAAAATCAATTTATATATGTTAAAATATCTAATAATGCAGAAATTAATACTGCTTTTTAAATTCTCCTAGATAATGCTCTTTAAATTTCAAAGTTTTAACTCTAATAAAATTGTAAAGTATCTATGTTATCTTCAATCTAGTATAAAGATTATACAATCAAAACATTGTTATTTTCTAATAATACCATATTTCTAGTATTAAATAATGTAAGCACAGGCTATTTAGTTAGTACAAGATTTCCTTTCAAGTAAAGGTTTTAGCAACACCTTATAATGTTTTAAAGTAATACTTACTCAGAGAGAGTTATCAGCTCCTAAAAACTAAACAGCGCTAGAAGCGCTACTAAAGCTATTACAGTACGGAGATATTGAAAATTTCTTTAAAATATGAGAAATTGAAGTACCAGAGGATATAAGGAATTCACCAGAAGGTACTAGAATTGCATTTCATTGTAGAGTATTTTTGTCTATATACCCAATACATCAAATCAACAAAAACCAAGATCAAGAGTTATTTAAGCAAAGAATGGAATCATTTAGAATGTATCTAGATGCCAAAGGAGCCGAGCTATCAAAAAGTCACGATCTTTTAAACTTTTACGCTCTTCCATATATTCCAAATGCTTCACAACATCCTTCGTTTCATGAAATATTTTAAAAAGAGTGGTTTTTGGACTTAAAAAGCAGAATCTAATCCCTATTTGGGTAGAACAACTCTTAGTAATAACCATAAATTTTCAAGTTATTACAACAAGCTGATAATCCCTAGAAAAAATTAGAGTAAGAAATGAGAAGAGCCAGACAGAGAGCAAGATAGGCAGAGGAGAAAGCTAATTAATATTACAACACCTCCAAATCTGCTCTTGAATCTTTAAACAACTTATACTAAGCAGTGCTCCAGGCAAGATAAGGAACTCCAATAAGTCAAAGATTACTACAAGAAGTTAAGGGTAAATTACTACAATACAATACTTTAGTTCCACAATCTGAGCAATAGGACAGCAGTGACTATAACTATGCTCTTATTATCTAAGATTTAAAGAAACTATAAGACCCTCACCAATTATCCGCTCTATTGCAGGCTTTACGATGAGAAATAACCCGCTAAAAGGCCTCAATAAAGCGTAAATTCCTATAAAACTTTATAAACCTAAATATTTTATGCACACAGCCTCCCCATGACGGTCTTTTAGATAGATTACTAAACAGCCAGTAAATGGTCCAAGAATATACACTAAGACTTTTAAGTGCAATTGCATCAGAGCCAATAGGCCGTTAATACCTGTTATAAAAGCAAGAACTTGTAAGAAATCTAACAAATTTGATGGTTTAGTAAAAAGAAGACACAGAAATAAGAAAACACTGCCTTGGAACACTTCAAAAGTTGTCCCTAAGGAAAAACGCGTAGATTACGATGATTCAATGCGGTGTACTTACATGACTAGTTAATATTCTAAAATAATCAAATCAGATAAGCCCTTATTCCCTAGAGTATGGGGCAGCTTTGCTAATGAACCTATCATTACAATCATAGGGAAAATAACAGCTAGAAGCAATAAATCCCTTATAACTGTTAATGACTTTTATGGAGTACCCAAATCTACAGATAAGAACCTATATACACGGCACCCTTTACTCCTTACTGACTAAAAACTTCTTTAAAAACTTTGCTAGGTAAATAAACCTAGAAGCTCGTGTAAACCAGTGTATGAGAAATGCAGATGAGTCTATATATCGTTAACTGGATTTTATAAAGCGGTAATTGTACGCCCCTGAGTAAAATTCAAGTGGCTCTGAAAGTGAGGAAGAAGATTTACCGGAAGAAGTAAACGATGCTGACCCTGAGGATGATGATATAGATGATATTATATAAATTCCAGGTATATTAACAGGGAAAGATCTATTACGACAGAAATACAGCAAAAACGACTTGAATATAATAAATTTAGAAGAAGAATAATTAAATAATAGATAGATTCAACGATCTTTTCAGAATATATCAGGAAACGGGTTACTTAGTGGGAGATACAGGAGAAGTAATAATAATTGATTACTAACTACGCGTAAAATCAGTCGGGAAGAAGCTAATGTCTCTGGTTTATAAGCAAATCTTTGCATGTCTCTCCAATCCTGAACAATCTTCAATATTTTTTTGGTTGATGTATATGATAAACGCAAAATATGCATGAACATTGTGTTCTTTTAGTATATGTCGCTCTTAGCCATACCCCTTGGAATCTATGCTCATTCACTTCTCTCCGCATATCATACAGTAATTTTTCTTCCAGTGTTGCAGTATATTCAACTCATCTCTTAGTTCTGAAAAAGTGTCAATGATTATCCCAAATATAATAGATAGTAGTAAATTAGTGATTATTATAAAAAATACAAAATCATATATAACTCGCTCTATATAATTATTGTCATTTGATTCTGGCTTATTAAGAGCTTCTCCCAGTCCTCCCCCTTATCTTATTCCAAAATTTATAGTGGATTAGTAACATTCAATCAAATCTCCGCAGTATGTGTTGAAATCCCCATCTCCATTATCAACAAAATCTTAGTCAAATTCCCCTAGAGCAATAACTGCTAGTATCCACAGTATTATCAATCCGAATAAAATTGCAAGGAATAATTGCTTTATGTTTTAAGTAATTGCTCTAAGGATATTTACTAGCTCTTAAGAACGTTTTAGTATATCTAGTAAAAGAAGACTGTAATATGCCGGATTTACCGCTGCTATAATTGACAAAGCAATGTAAAACAGTAAGTAAATAACTTCTTTATCTATCAATATACATATTATTTTAGTCTTCAGGCCTATATTTTGAATCCGTGCTAAATTAATTTATTCAACACTTTCAATTTTTAAAAGCTCTATAAACTTATTGTAGTACTCTTTAAGAATATAGGCCATATTATGCTCTAAATTAACAACTTTCTTCATTTTCAATGCATTATATGATTGCATCCTCTATGCTATAATTATTGGTCAGTATTCTATAATATAAAATGTCATTCCTAGTAATATTAGGAATAATTAAATGGCACCTATAGTCTCAACAAAATAAAAAACATCGTTATTTCTTTCTATAAAGTTTTCTGATTTTTTAAGGGATGTAAGAAGACTGAAATTTATAATAAACACTAAAACCAAAGCTATATTGTAAGTTTATATTCATTTTCCTTACATTTTACTATACCACTTAGACTACAGTTATTATCTGTAATCCATTTCAAGGGTCAGTATAGACGCCTGGTCTATAAGATTCTCTAGTTAAGCTTAACGAGAGGGTTCTTGTACATCTTATATCAGATTTAAAGCTGAAGCATTTGAAAGATATTTGCATTTCTCAGGTATACTGAAATATAGCTCCTCAGGGCTCCCTTCATTCAAAATCTGAATATATCCTATATAAGATAAAAAGTAATGATAGGCGTTATTTAAAGGCTTAAATGGTCCTCTACAGAATTTCTCAAATTTACTTTCAGCTAACAGGTTTTCCTGATACCTCAAATTGTTCAATCCTCGGTGATTCGGTAGTTTTTAGCTTATTTTTATCAATAGAATAGTTAGTTTGATTCCAACCTCTCTTAATAAAACGTTTTTTTAGCTATTCTGCATATACATTGCATAGATACCCTCTATAACTTAAATCATGTAGTCAATGTCCATTATCCTAATAAAGGTTTTGTATATGGTATAAGAAGCATTGCCTTCAAACAAAACTAAAAGCAATTCTAGTAAATTTGAGAAAAGTTCAAGCTAAAAGTTTTACAGTTTTTGGCTGAGATCATAGAATAGCGCATTAACAGTGAAATAGAAATCAACACTTTACCCTATCAAATTTTAGTTATCAACACAAGGCCCAGTTGCAAACTCTATCATAGTAAGTATACAATTTTAGATAATAGATTTGAATTCTTATATACAAAATAAAGCTTAAATATCGCCTTTTAGGATAGTATTAAATGTATTAAGAACACATCGGACTAGATTAACTGATCCCCTTTCGGCATTGAATTGCTGTTGTATGTCTATAACTAGTTAATTTCTTACATAATTTTAAGCGTTTAGATGACAATTGTCACAAAAAGCACTCAGGAGTTAAAGCTGTTTTACACACTCTTATTAGGACAATGTCATTCCTTTTAAAAGCTTCTTAGTATATTGAACCCTACTAACGTATTTTAGCATATGCTTAGTAAGCCCAAATCCTGTTTTAGGGACAATCTTTTATAAGTAATTTATTCTGGATACTGAGCTTTGCAAACATCTATTGATTCTTTGTATAAACTTATAAGTTATTGTAAAGTTCTCGTATAGTTGGACTATTATTTAATCTCTAAACTCTTTTGATTGTTAAACAAGTACGTGAATAAGGATCTCATAGGCAATCAGCTTTTCTCTCAAGTTAAAAGAGGAAGATAAAAAGTCTAAAATCTTTTATACTAGTTTGGATTTAATAATTATGTTATTCAAGGCTTAATTTTACTTTTATTATATTACTAAGTTCCGTCAGAATTTAAGGAATCTTTAACTGTAAAGAGGATTTCACATCATCCATAATGTAGATTTTAATAACATTAAAGTTTTATGCTCATATGTTTAGGCTTCATAGTAGTTATCTGCGACAGTTCTTAAACTTTTATCTGATAAAGCGCACAATTTAATGTATTCTGTCTAAAATTTGATCTATTCATCAGTATTTTCTTAGTTATATTCGAAATAATTAATCAGACTTTCATTGTAGCCTTTTAAACAGTCTAATGATTATTATTTAAATTGCTTAGTATTCATATTAGGTGTATTTAATGTTAGTTGATTGTTTACTTTATTATTTAAAGTATTCAATTTAAAGTATTTTTAAACTAATTTAATTGCGTTTTCTTGCATATTTTCTACTGTATCTAGCGTTTAAATACATGATTTTATAAGTACAAGTACTTCATTTGCATCAAGATCGGCAGTTTCTTATAAAGCTTCTAATTTTTACTATAAGGCATTTAATAGTTATAATGCTCTTCAGATAATATCATCATTTGAAAAACATTTGAGTACTTACGGTAATATTGTTATAATTCCAAGAGCCCCAAAATAAAAGGACTAAGAATCATACAAAAATAGTCAATTTTCCAATATTTCATCGTATACTATTGCTTTACCTTGTTTCATATAAGCTTAGGGCTATGATTTAAGAATTATTCCTTTATACAACCCCTTTTTTGCGTAATACAGAAGGGAATCACTGCTTTAAATACAATACTCTATAGAATCAAACATTAAACTAATGCAATAATCTATAATAGATGCTTCTAAGTTGTTAGTTGACGTGCTGCATTTGATAAAGCATTAATAGTACAATAATACAATTTAACGCTTAAAATCCAATCTTGTTTATTTATGTATTCATTCATTCAAGGAAGTTTTCAGAAAACTGTTCTGCATATGTAATGTTACTTATTTATTATAGTACTAAGCATCGATAAGAACCTTAAATAGATTAGTTGCAGTATAAGGCTTCATATGCAAAGTAAAGTTAAGCTTTTACGTAAGAATTGTCTTAGAGATCATCTATGCAATTAGTAATTAAAGCTGATTCTTGTTTCTTCCAGATTAATGGTAGCAAAGGGTTTAAATTCATCTAAATGCTCCTAAATAGTTTATAGCCTTTTATTCATCTGTTTGAATGCAATCTTCAGCTTATAATCCTTGGTATAACATAAACTACACTAGCTTTTTCATACTTCTTTGCTTTAAGTAAGAGAAATTATGAATATTTAAAAGCAGATTTGGGAAATCTACTAAAATAGTATGGTAGGGCATTAAAACCATATACTAAAATTCTTTTCTATTGTATTAGTTCCGGAATAAGTAAAGAATCATTAGATTTATTACATATGATAGTAGATTTATGTTTTTCTCATTTGCGTTTAAGAGCTTTTATTCCGGCATTTTATAAAGAAGTTGATATAATTTTAGTAATGCACCACCTAACCCTAAGTTATGAGATATCAATTGGAAAATTTAAAGCTATTCTATCCCTTAAGTTTTATATAACTCAGCATTATAAGCTACCTTCTTTATAAGTTCATACAACTAATTTATGTATTTTGAGTTAGTATAAAAACTAATATCCTTCTATAGTTTTTGCAGAAGAAAAGAATTGTTCACAAAATACTAAATATCTTTTAAGCTTTTGACAAGATCAAGCTGATAGTTTTAGTTAAGAATAGTCTTTTATATAGATTTCTAAAGCTCTAAAAAGGGGCAAATTTTTAATCTTAAGTAAGTAAAATAGCTCATATTGAATCGTTAACCAGCCTGATTTAAAGCTAGAGCTCACTGATTAAACTCTATATTCATAATTTAAGGCTATTTAATAAACTCAATTTTTTTATCATTCAATAAGCTTCCTAGGCTTGTTTAAATTTCATTAAGTTTATTCTGTATATCGCTATCAGTTAACCCGTATCTGTGAATATTGAATAATTTGATGTTTTTAGAAAATTCGTGCAGTTCATCATCTATACTAGATTATTATTAAAAGGCCTTGATAAGTCTAAGCTATGTATAAAATTAATATATTTCTTCAGATACATACATTATATTAGAAATAATCTAGAATAACTACGCTAATTGGTGTCTTACAATTAAATCACCTTTCATAGCTTACCAAGCTTACCTTGTTTTAAAAGATACTCAATACCCAAATTTATTATCAGTTTTTCCGTATTTTATTAAGGCTTGAATACAGTAATTCACTATACTTATTTCTACTTGATCTAGCAAGCTTTAGTTGATTAGCCTTTCGAACAGTGAAAAAATATTAATAAAAAGTGTCAAAAAGTTTTGTATTGGTTCTTCCATTTCTTAATAATCATCTAAATTCTTGAATGTTATAATAGATAACAGCATATTAATAATTTCCTTAGTTTATTTATCAACCTCCTAATAATTGGATGCATATTTGAACAAATCTTAGCTTTCTTCTAATTTTGTTAAATCTATTGTTTTATCCTTTAGCAAAACAGATAAAGGTGTTGTAGTTTCTTTAAAATGCAAATTCCCTATAATTTCTAACAATACATACAATATTCTTCTTTGTATGTTTTGATTAAAGAGGGCTTATGCTAAATTTTAAACAGTAAGTTGGTTCTATTATACAAGAAACACCTAAGCAGAATTACTAAAGCTTTTACCAATCAATGCAAATAATTTAAAAGCATTGTAAATATACTCACAATATTTAGGTAGTTTAGAAAGATACTCAAGATTAAAATACAAATCATCATCATGTTCCTGTAAGCTTGGATTTAATTCGACAAAATTACTATTTCTATGCTTTTTACTCTTTTAAAACTATACATAGACTTAATGTTTACTAAATTTGATATTGAGTATTTAAAAGCCATTATCACTGTTTTAAATAAATTCTAGTATTTATTTTTCGTGGTTCATAGGAGCCCATTCACTGTTGCACAGATTGTAAATTAAGTTAATATAGCTGGTTTACTACTCAATATTATCTTCAGTTACTGTAGTAATATTTTAAAGCCAATTCTAGAAAATATCTGTATAAGGATTATCCAGTTTTTATTACGGAGAAGGCTTATTATTAATAAAAAATTCATTTATAATTCTACCAACCTGCAAGGTATAATTCCTTGACAAATGATAAAGATCTTTTATCCTAGCTAGAATGTATTTACTTGATTATTAATTATCACTTATAATTTTGAATAAATTTTACCAAGAAAAGCTTACAATTTCATTAAAAATCTTCTAGAATTTCGGTTTCTAGTAAATATAATTCAAGAGTTCCTAGTATTCATCAAAGAAAATTATAGTGTTTAGAAAAATATTAGTAAATCCTATACTAGACGTAATTTCTTACCGTTTTCTAAATTGCTCTACCGTCATACTATGCAGCAGTAGCCCAAATACCTTATAAGCCCTTTTAACGCATTTAAAACTAGTGTAATTAAAGGCTTTTTCAGCATCCTAAATTTCATAACTTGTTACTATTTGAATCAATTTTTTCAACTTTTAGTGGCTTTTTGCTATTTGTATCAATTTCCAAGAGAACTTCACGTCTCTTCATTTTGGAGTGTAGACATCAAATCGCATTCCTGAGTAATACTAGTAAGAGTCAACTAGTTAAAGATTCATTGTATAGCATTTTTGCTTTTTAAGCTATTCGATGTTATCTATTTCTTGCTTTGCATTTCAAGGAATCTTTATATCAAACTCACAAGATATATACTTCTTACTTTCTAATGATAATAACATTAAATCAGACTTAGTGCTTATAGGTCCTCTATCAGCATAGTTTTAAGGGTTTATTAGCTAAAACCTGGAACTTAAGTTAGAAAATTACTGTAAAGTTAAATTTTAGTCAAGATAGTTTCCGTTTACTAGACACTTAATGTACACAACGTCATTTCACATAACCTGGCCACCTTTTAACTCATTAAATGCCTTTTCAAATGTTCAAATTGAATTGAAGTCTAGTTTATCTGAGGTAAGAAAGGCATATTATGCTTCTTGTTAGGGGACTTCATCGTTATGCACTGTTTTGCTATGAGTAATTATTAAATCAGTTTATTTGTTTTCTAGAATCACTGGAATACTATAATTGATTTTCGAGAAATCTAAATGTCCACTGTACTTTTTAAACTTTCATAGCATAGGAAAGAATACTCCAGAAACTTATGTACTTTATTCCCCCTGGTTGTTATTTTTCATAGGTGTAGCTCCTAAATAGTAGTTCAAATTTGACACTTTAAAATTCATGTATAAATTGTCCTAATATTTTACCTTTTGCCCTGATTTTCCTACTCTTGTAGTTGGTAATAAAGTCACAAACCCAGATTTCCCTGCTTTTCTATCCAGTTTTATATTTAACCCTGTAGACTCAGATAAAACAGTGCTAGAGTCAATATGAATCAATGCTCCACTGATAAGATGTCTTAATTATATCTAATCTCCAAAAAATACCGGTGTACCTTCAAATTCATCACTGAGTTTAATAGCTTCTTTTGCCCATACATTACTTTAGCTTTTTTGGTCTAACTATTAATTAAATCTAAAAGTCTGTTCTACCTTGAAAAGCCCTGGTAAGAATTCTGTTCCTAGTTCTCTTTTAGTAATCATTTTCAATTAGGTGTTTTTAATACCATTTCCGCATAAAAATAAATTGTAGTCTTACGGGCCTGATAAATCATGCTATTCCTTTATTGAGTTTTTGTCTAGACTTTATGCAAAATGTTATACATATGCGAAATCATATGGTATTCAAATTAGAATGATATCCCCGTATTCAACCTACTCTTACTCTAATGCTATTTCCTCTTCATCCTCATCAAAAAACACACTATCCTTTTACTACAACTCTAACTCAATTTAATCCATTTAACTAATAATTACCTAAAATCTAAGTTGATGCGGGTACACTCCATTCCTTAAAGTGAATCTAGTCGAGAGATACTTCCTCAATTGTGGTACTTTCACTACTCTTTCCACTACTAAATTATCAACTTCAACTTACTTGCTCTTCTTCCACTCAGGAAGCTCTTTGGGCTGTTTATCCTTGGCAAAGAACTGCGCCTCCTCACTGCTTTACTGTGGCTTTTCCTTAACAAAATGACTTTCTTGTATATCAAAATTAAGTCCTTGTAGATCGACAAATGTGGAAGTTGGCATTGTAAAGCTTTAGGCTAGTTTTTTCAATGGGCATCTGTTGAACTTATGAGGCCCAGTTACTACAATTTCTCCAGTTTAGAGCTGAGTAAGGTAAACTACTCTTTTTCCTTTATGTTTTCCTGCTAGGATTATAAGCACTTGGCCTGGGGTGATACCACCACGTAATTTTGTTTTGTTTTAACGCCAGGTTTAAGTCTTCCTCTTTTTAGTAGGAGCATCTTCTGTAGGGTACCACTTTCCCATATTTTTATTAATGGTTTGTAATTATTTCGAGGTGTATGGGGTAGAGGAGGAGTGGGTGTACTGAAGTATAGGAGGTATTTAGTAGTTTATAAGGTGGTCAGAATTATGAGGGAATTTTGTATAGATGGGTGTTTTATAGGGAACTGCGGGTTCTATAAACTAGTATATTTAAAGTTAATATCGATCATAAATATAACATGGCGGCTTTGAATATATAGACTTAAATTGACAATCTCTAGACGACTGTTAATCAAACTTTGAATATGAGAGGACTATCATAAACTATTCAAAACATATATCAACTATGCTGTCAAAACAACTAGTCTGTGTAGATAACAGTTAAAAAAACGTGCTTTCAATGTAATAATTTGTCAATTAACTCAATCAAATTCTGTGATAATCATTCTGTGTGTAGTCTAAGCTGCTTTCTCAATCTAATGAAATTATGCGGCTTATAGACTAATTATTCTAATTACTTATCCATAAAATGCCAGTCTTGCAATACTTAGATATAAAAGGAAAGCTTCTATCAGATATTTGGAGGGCAATAAAATCTGTTGAATATAATTCAAAAATACCAAATTGCTTGTAGAAAATGCAATAGTAAACAAACATAATAGAAAAATATACAGTAAACCAACTGTTGCGGGCAAAATTACTGCGATGATTGCTAGAAAAAGCATATAAAAGATATCATGAAAGGCTCTGATGTCAGTGATGAATTACTAGTCTGCATCAATACTGAATGCCGTGAATAAATGGAAATTCAGTTAATAGAAAAAGTCTTAAGTAATTACGAATTTCTTTAATTTTCAACTCTAAGACTTCACTCAAACGTAGCTCCTGATGAAAAAGTTATGGGATGTTAATGTGAAAGATACATTGTAATAAAAAATGATATCAGAAAGTATTATTGTGAAATATGCGAGCAATACAACTGTGCAAGTTGCGGATAATTGTGGCATTAAAATTTTACTTGTGAGGAGTAAAGTTAACTTAAATAAGGGTTATTGTCAGCAGAGTAATTGGTGGCAAAGTAGATTTTTAAGTGCCCTAGATGCAACGAATATAACAAGGTTGTAGCTTTAGGGATTAATTATTGTAGATCCTAACAATGCATGGGAAACTATTATTTCTGTACTTATTGTAATGCAAGTGGAGGTGATGAGGATATTGTTCAAATGGGAATGTATAGGCATCCAAAATATACTCATGAATGCACTGATCCTAACTATATAAGGCCTGAAGACTCTGAAGATGAAGAAATGGAGATTTAAGCTCAACTTTTTAGAGTATTAAGACTTCAAGACGATAATCCTCAATAGTTCTAGTAATACATGAAAATAATATACTCTCTTATGTATAACAATTCATAAAACAACTGTTTTGATATAATTATTTAATCTACCTAATAAAATATGTAGTTCTTTAAAAATTTCTTCTTTAAGTTTTGATTCTCTATAAGATGAATGTTAGCTAAATCCTTTTTAATTTATGCTTATTTATCCCTTCTCACTCTTTATGTATCTTGGAGATGTATATCTTAGAAGTTGTTTCTTAATTCGTTAATTCTTAAAGGAGAGCATATCATTGACTTGTATAAGACCTTAGCCACCTTAAAATCGTACACATAGCAAATATCATTATCAATAATTCCTATTGAGTGGCCATTTTTACATAATGCTTAATTTATCCCGTCTTATTACTCATTATGTATAAAAGAATACCAGCATGTGATTTGTATTGTAGTATCGTTTAAGATCAACACATCATACACATTAGTGAGCTTTTCCTTGCATATAGCACACACTAGTTCTGGTTAGGTTATTTTATTGCATCTTTGAGTCACTTTTAATCTACTGATGTACTCTTCCTTTTTTTACTGCACCTCTATCAGAGCACTTTGGAAAGTTTCATTTTATAAATTCCAATCGCATTCAATATCTTTCAAAGGGGAAAGACTTGGTAGTATATCATCCATATTGTTTTACCATATAATCTCTTCATCATTATCAATACTTATCTTGAAATCAAGTATTGCCTCCCAATTCGGGTAAAGATTTCTGATTTTTGGTCTATTTTCTATTAGTAAAATTTATAATTACTCGTATAAATTCAAAGGTACCTGCTCCATTTACCAAATTTCTTATTTTGTTTATATTAAAGAAATATAACCTCTAATTTCATTAATTTTTGCTAAGTCATAACTCGTGAAAAGATAGTCAAAATGTATTACCTATCCATCCTTTAGTTTATATCCTAAATAAACTCTCCGATTTGGCGATGCTATAAATGATGCTTATTTACAGAAAATCAATTACAGTATATGAGGTATTAAAGGAATATGCGGGAAAACAGTTACATCTGATCCTTCAATCTTATCTTTCTCACTTTTGAAATTAGAGCAAACAAATAACAGTTTTTCTGAGTCTTATTCTTCCTTTAGCATGAATAAATTACTTGCAACGGATTCCTCATCTATATCAACCTGAAATCCTTTGTTAATATGGTTTATAGACAATAGATAAGGATATAAGCAGTTTTCGTAGTTATACAGCTCGAAATTCTGTAATCTTTGCTTTATTTTCCTCGTATATCCTGGCCTTACTGCTGAATTCCTTTCAAAGAAGGTTTTAAACTGAGTGTCTCTAAGTCCATCATCGATAGCTTTAGATTCTATTAACTGTCCTTGGTTATTCCTTTAGACTTCTTTTATTACATTGTACCCCTTGAATTTATACCTATAGCTAAAATTGGCCATCCATAAGAACCATTACAAACTATCGTAGTATTCTTGCGAGCTATCAAATTTCACTAAGGCTGATCCGTTGACAATTTTTACTAGTAAATCAACATCACAAATTTTTAGCATTTTGTATATATCGTTGGAGTTAATAATATCCGATACTCTTGGAATTATGACAGTGGTCTATTCTTCTTATCCCGCCCAGTTTTAAATGTCCTTTCTTATACTCTTATCATTAATTCTGTAATGAGATACGCAATATCTGCCTACAAAAGCCCCAGCTATACAGAATTTTAGTTTTAATACATAGTCAAAATTTTAGAAAAGTTCGTCTATGCTTTTAGTCTTCATGTGACTTTTGTTAAATCCTAAACTGATAAATCTACTCTTAAGATCATACACACATAACAAAACATCTTTAAACCACTCCCTATTCAAAAAGTTGTCAGTATACCAGTCCTCAGCTTCCTTTGAATATCTGAACAACTCTCCATTTAAAATCCGCCTTTTATACTCTTTTCCAAAGTTTGAATACCACTAATCAAAGATGTGAAGCTTAAGAATGATATCACTTCTTCTATACTAATCAAATTACAATTAAAGATAAAAAATATCTAAGAATTTCCCACTTTCTGTGAATTTATTGATTAAGAATGGACTTTTCCCAATAGTTAAGATAGAACTCATAACAATACCCTCGTACATTACATTAAAGCTGAACCCCATCATAATCAGCCTAGTATAATTGATATCGATAGGCATAGACTAATACACGTTTCCCAGGCTTGTCACATTGCTTTATTAATCCAATCCCCCTTACAAGAATAAACTATTTATCCATTCCTGTATCTAGTCCTCCTACGGCGGCTGCAAGGTACGATTAAGTAGCATTCTAGGGTCCTTTATATTCAGTTTAAGAAGCCTTAAAATCAGTCTATCATGCGAGGTGTTTAGCAGATCAGGTGAAGGGTATTTAGGGAGTAATTGGAAAAAGTTTTGATTTACTAGTCTTATGCATACCCCATTACTCAATCTCCCAACTCTCCCAGCTCTTTGTATCATTGTACTTTAAGAGGCCCAGTCAAGCTGAATTTGTTCACATTAGCTCTTGTGATTATAAATCAGTTACTTTGTAAAGCAAAAATCTATCACAATCTGTAAATCCGGTATAGTAACTGCAGTCTCTGCTATGAATGTGCTGAGAATTAGCCTTCTTTTGCGTTACTCGCTGCTTTATAGGAGTTAACTGTTTGCTCTTTCATCAGACTTGTTATGGAAAATGAGAACTTCAAATCTTGATAATTAGTCATCTAAGTGCTCAATCATCAAGTTAATTTCCTCAATGCCTGGTAAGAACACTAAAATTGATTGCTTCTTACCCCTTTCGTTTTGCGTTGCTATTTGATTGTTATCTATTAGTTCAATTAATTGTGCAGCTATTTCAAAAAACTGCTCGTCTATCATCTAAGGCTTTTAATTTGAGTTGAAAATATCGTTGTATCCTTTAATTTTGAAGTCTTTGTTTAGATTTCTCATGATTCTATTAAGGTCGTTGAGCCAAAGGATTTTTATGGAATATGGCATTTGATTCACTTAGACATTGGGGGCTTGGCCGTCAACCTGCTAGATTTGCTTGTTTTATGGTTTATTGTTAGTGTTTAGGTCTTCTAGATTGAAATAGTCTACTTGATTATTCCAAATGTCATCTTCTACCTCTACTTATGTCTCCTTTTCATCAATTACATTATTCACTAGTTGATTGATTATATCTCCGTTGTTGTCAAGTTCTCGTATATTTCAGCATCTTAGATCTTGCTAGTTGAAATAATTAGTTATTAGATCTATATCTATTGTAGCTGACATTAAAACTAGCTTTACTTTTTATTCTTTAATTGTATGTTTTAGTAATGCCACTAGTATTTCTAGCTCTACATTTCTCTCGTGTACTTCATCCAGAATTATTATATTGTAGTCAATACGGAAGTTATTATTACATAATTCTTGGCTGAGTATTTCCTATGTCATAAACTGAATCTTTGTTTTATTATTTTAGAAATTTCTGCCGGGGATCTTATAGTCTACCAAATCTTTTTCATTTGAGTTTATTTATTAGGCCACTATTCTAGATATTCCTACTACAATCTAAGGACGGGGAAGGGCTATAGCTATTCTATATTTTGGCCATTTACGGTGAATGAATTAGGGAACTTACGTGCTTTTTCCACACCCAGTAGCTCCTTGGATTATTGTAATGCCGTATTTCTCCAGGTCTTAGATTATTTTTCTGTGCTGATTTCATATCGGGAGTTGCCTTTAATTTGAGATCTACTACCTGTCCTAGTTATTGCCCTCATCCCATTGATTTTCGTTTCTTTAGGAAGCTTATAATCGATTTTACTTTCCTCGTCCTCTGTATCCTCTTTACCCTCTTCTAGATTGCATTTTTAATGGAGTTTATAGAAGGTGTCTTAACAGGTATTTTTGGATATGCTGAAAAAATTGGATTAATATGGTGTAATTGTGTACCTAAACAACTAAGATTCCATAATTTTAATTAATCTAAATCTCCCAAATCGGTATATGCATAAAATTAGCTCTCAATGCCCAAGGCTCGTAGCTCTCTTTTATTTCAGGTGCTTCTGTATATTACTCTAATCTCCTTACAATTGCAGGTTTAATTGGATGCACTTTATTCTCTACTTGAGACCAGGCTTGTAAAGCAAAAGCCCTTGCTAAGTCCTCTCGCTTTAAGTAACTATAATAAAGCGATAATAAGTAATGAATTCTAGGTAAATTGTCTAGATCAGAGGCTTCACACACTTTCATTGCACTTTATAAATACGCGAATCCTTCATCTAATTTATCAGTGTTAAAACAAATTTCAGCAATGTTTATCAAAGACACTGCACTGAAAGGACTTTAAGCAACTTGGCTTAAGTCATAAAAATCTTCTGAATTTTCGAATAATTAGATAGCCTTAGATAAATTTGGGATTGCTTGATTGAAATCTACGATTTTATTAGAATCTATTTGCTTACTTTCAAATGCTAAAAGGCCATCCCACCATTAAACACATCCAAGGTTGTGATATACTATAGCTGAGTTTACCCCAGGGTTTAATTATAAAGAGCTAGAAAATAACTGCTTAGCCTAGTCATACTTTTAACCTTATAACGCATATGCAATCCCAAAGAGCATCAATAGTTCACTTTTATTGGCCTATGGAACACTATTCCAGTTATTCGGTAATTGTAAAAACATGGATAAATATAGAGCTTTTGTTAAATTTGTCTACAAATATTGCTGCATTAGTACAGAATAAGACTATGCCAATTAATACCTACTCTAACTTTCTCTGGCTTTATAATTACTAACAATTTCTTCCAATAAATTTTCACAATCTTCCTACATACCCATTTACCTTAATACAAACGCTTTTCTCTGTAATATATGATTATAAGAAGCTTCCCCGTACTTCTACTCACTAATGAGAAAGTCAATGCATTTATCTATATCCTCCTTGGCCTCATTTCATTTCTATTCATCAATTAACCCTAAGGCTCTTCTATAAATCTCTAGGTTAACTTATAACTAAGAATCGACTTACTAAGCTGTCTAAGCCACTCTTCTTTAAATAACCCTAAACATTTAAATTTGTCTAAAACTATAAAAATATCATGGCAGAGCGTAGAGCAGTGGTAAAGAATGCAGATATGTCAGAGGAGATGCAATAAGATGCAGTTGACTGTGCCCAGTAAGCTATGGAGAGATTTAATATTGAAAAAGACATAGCTGCTTATATCAAGAAGGAATTCGACAGAAAATACAACCCAACTTGGCATGCTATTGTAGGAAGGAATTTTGGGTCTTATGTAACTCATGAAACAAGGCATTTCATATACTTTTACTTGGGCCAAGTTGCAATTCTTCTATTCAAGTCTGGTTAGTTAAACAAATTTTAGATCACTAATTAAATATAAATTACAGAAAAAACAAATTGATCAGTTTCACTAGCCATCAAATCCCCTACCAAAACAACATTTATAAAAATGGACTTATCATCTTTCTCAAACTCTTAGGAGGTAACAACAGAAAGAGCCATTATAAATATCTCTATCGACTTTAACTCAAAAGTAATAACCTCTAAAGTGACCTATACCTTTAAATCCTTATCCGCCAATCTGCAGCAAATTATCCTAGACTCAAAATTACTACAGATCTAACAAGTTTTGGGCCCAGGGACCTACCAGACCGGTTAACCGCACCCAGTTCTAGGCACTCCCTTGCAGATTTCCCTTACAACCCCTCTCCAATAGGACGAGACGGTATAATTCACTGTAGAGTCATCCACAACCCCCTAATGCACAGCCCTTACATGACTGTCACCTGAACAAACAGCTGGAAAACAGCACCCGTACTGCTTTACATAATGCGAAGCCATCCATTGCAGAACCATATTCCCAGTAATGGACACTCCTCAGGTAAAGTTTGCACTAAGCTATCATATAACAGTAGACGAAAATCTTACAGCAGTCACAGCCGCTAATTTCCAGGATTTTTCCCAAGAAAACGGAAAAAAAACATTCAACAGCAGTCTAGATATACCAATACCAGCATATTTAGTAGCATTTGCAGCTGGGAACATAGCCTGTCGTTAAATAGACGACAGGATTTCACTGTACACGGAGCCTGAAGTACTTGAGAGCTGTGTATATGAATTCGCATTGACTGAGGAGTACTTAAGTGCAGCTGAGTAGATACTCACTCCTTATGTATGGGGATAGTATAATATTTTAATACTCCCACCCTCGTTTAACTTCGGAGGAATGGAAAATCCGACCCTTACATTCGCTACTCCTACTGTAATTGCAGGGGATAGATCACTTACTTCAGTTATAGCGCATGAAATAGCTCATAGTTGGACGGGAAATCTAGTCACAAATGCAAACTGGGAGCACTTTTGGCTGAATGAAGGGTTTACAGTGTTCGTCGAAAGGAAAATACTGGAATTAGTGTTTGGTGTGCCCAAGGCGCACCTCGATGCTTTTAATGGGCTTAAGGCCCTATAATAAGCTGTTAATACTTTCGGGCCAGACCATGAATACACGAAGCTAGTACCACAACTGGGGTAAGAAGACCCTGATGATGCGTTTTCTAAAGTCCCGTATGAAAAAGGGTACTTTTTCCTCAAGTTCTTAGAGTAAACGGTTGGAGAGCAGAGTTTTATAGAGTTTTTGAGGAATTGGATACAGAGATTTAGTTACAAGACAGCTACTTCGGATGATTTCAAGAAAATGTTTGAGAAGACCTTTAAAGATTACTCTATTGAGTGGGATGCTTGGTTATATTCGCCCGGAATGCCACCATAGATTGTATAATTGGATACAAGTTTAAAGCAAAGTGTCGATACTGTTTTTCATGAGTTGAAGGACTCAGAGGGTGTTCCTAATTAGGAGATTATTGAAGGCTGGAGTTGTGATTAAAAGATTATGTTATTGGATCATGCATTGGATGATGTTTAACCTCAATTTTCACAATGGGGGGAAATTTTCGGTTTTGGCAGTTCAGGAAACTGTGAAATTAAATTCAGATGGCTTAGATTGTGTATTAGGTTAAGGTAAGAGAACAAACTAGCACAAGTAAGAGAGTTTTTGGTATCTATGGGAAGAATGAAATACGTTAAACCCTTATTTAGAGATCTTGTTGATTGTGGATACAAAGACTTTGCAAGAGAGGTTTATTTAGAGGTCAAGAACTTTTACAATTTAGTACTTGTAAATAGTCTTAATACAACTTTTGGGTTTGAGTAAAAATAGTAAGTAGTTTAGATTAGAGTTATATTAAATTGTGTGCACGACATATTTAATGCAAGCGTACATTGATCTTTTCTTATCAGGTCTTTTTACATTGATTTGAATTTACAGTATAGTTCTCTACTCAGGAGCAGAAGATTTCACAGGAGTTGATTATCCTCTTGTATGAGTAATTATTACACAGCTTTTAATAGGAATTTTGGGGTATTTCTTGTATCCAGTGATAACAGAGTCTATATATTTCCTTATGAATAAATCCAATAGTAATAGTAATTGAATGCCTCCAGAGCACCTATACAAAACTACTATCCCAATAGCCTATAATCCAATGTACAACATAACTGCATGCGGCCTTGAGAAGCTACATCCCTTTGACTCCACAAAGTATTTGAAAATTTATAACCAATTAATCCAGGATTAAATAATTAAACCTGAACAAATTATTAAGCCTCCTGTACTCCCGAAATCCCTATTGTATAAAATCCATAATTTCTGGTACCAACTTCTATTAAACTACTCTTTAATCATTACTAGAATGGTAGAAGTGCCAGTTTGTTTTGTGCCTGCCGCATTGCTACGTCTAAAACTTTTAAATCCAATGCTAAGGGCTACTTATGGTTCTGTTTTAACTGGGTGTGCGGCTTTGATACAAGGGTGGGGTATTAACTTATCAGGTGGTTATCATCATTGCTCTGCTAAATCCGGAGGAGGATTCTGTATATATGCTGATATTACCCTTACTATAAAATGCTTAAGGGAATGATATCCTCAAAAAATGTAAAAAGTGGTTATACTGGATTTAGACGCTCATTAAGGAAATGGTCATGAAAGAGATTTTATGTACGACGAGAATACTAAAATAATAGATTTCTTTAATCCGTATATATACCCCAATGATACTTTTGCTAAAAGAGGCATTTGGCATTCTGAGCATATTACTCATGTTGATACTGACGATGTGTACTTAATGAAACTTGATAGAGTACTAGAGGAAAGGTTGTAAGATTTCAGGCCTGATTTTTTGCTTTATAATGCTGGAACAGATTGCATGGTGGGAGATCCCTTGGGTGGGTTATAAATCACACCAGATGGAATTATTAAAAGAGATTAAATTGTGTTTTAAAAGTGCTTAGATATGCAGATTCCAGTATGTATGGTTTTAAGCGGAGGGTATTAAAAGACTAATGGACCAGTGATTGCTGAATCAATCACTAATTTGTTTGAGAAGTTTAATTTAAGTAATCATATTCGTTAGGTAATTTAAACATGATAGTAAAGTTGATTAAAATTGATGTAATATTATAGGAATCTTAGGTTTAATTATATCGATAAATATGTAGAAAGTAAAGCTTCTAGAAAATAATAGTTATATGCTTAGAAGGTTATTAAGCCTTTAAATATAACTAATTCAATACTTATCAAAGTACATATATACTAGCATTCACATTGATAAAAGTTTATATATTAATAATTAAAATGAGTATAATATAGACCCGCTTTTCTTTAAAAGCTTAAAACTGCTGTATTTGCTTTAATCCAATATAATTTCAGGGTAAAATTGATTCATGCAGTCATTTATTCTGTTATAATTGTATTTCCTACTGAGCAGAGGTAACATTTAAATTAGACTGACAATGCATGTCCTGTTTGTAGATAAAGATTTAGCAAGATTTGCTAGATACCATAAAGAGTTACTTATTATAGTACACCGTAAAAGGAAGTAGTTAAACTAGTAGATAATTAATAATAAGCAAGGCAAATATCACAAAATGATGTAATGTAATTAGTTGATCTTGCTGAAACGATGGTGAGAGACGAATTAGCTATACTTATTCAGAATATGTAAATTTTATATAGAAGGAATTTAAGAGGGTCTTATGTCAATCATATATGAGTTGTAAAGTAGCTTAATTATTATTTTCGCTTTAGTTGTTGCAATTATTTTTTCTCGTATATTCTAAAAGAAGATTATTATATCATTGGTATGTTTTAACAGTTTATAACGTTTGAAAAGTATAAAATATTATAGTGTTTAGTATGCAATTAACTTATAACTTAAGACTTGTTATGAAATTATTATTTTTGAGCTGTTTGATAGAATTGTCGAAACTTTTCGAATGTGGTTTCTATGCTTCTTGGTATTTTTATATGTAATATTTTCTAACTCTACTGTTCTTAAATATATACTTAGCAGATTTTATTGACTTTTTAAGGACTTTTATTGATTTAAATTATCTTTTCTCTAGTTCATTTAGAATTTTATGCTCATGGGATGTGTTCTATATATAGTTTTTGAACTTTTTATCAGATTTGGAATATTCCTGCATATCTTTCTACAAGATATTCTTTATTTACTATTTTCTTCTATTTATTTACTTTCTTTATTCCTATAATTAATATTATAAGCATCTTAGATTTTATTTGTTTTTTTCCTTGATAGCGTAATAATCCTCAATAAAGAACCTTTCATATATTTGATAATACTAATGTAAATCTAGAAGAAGTTTATTGTCCTTTTTAGTTTGATTTACATTTTATTCATCCTTGAAGTTTTATATATTAATACATTTTGTCAATTCCAATTACTATCCAATATGTTTTTTGATATTTTAAATCTATTTTCCTACATTTCTTGATTTATTTTTAATTTTTTACAATTCTTTTTGTGCATTTTTCAATTAATCCTTACACTTTGCTTTATAATTTTACACTTACTTTTTTAGCACAGCCTGAATAAAAATTACCCTTATTCTAGCTTTAACTTATAAATCAACAATATCCTTATTTGTTTTGGCAGATTCTTAAATTAACTTAAGCTCTTAAATCATTTACCTTTTAACGATTCTTCCTAAATTTCTTCCAATCCTTGCATTGCTTTACATATGTTAATTTACTTCAACTTAATCAAATAAATTCTCTTCCCAAAAGCCTTTTATTTCTTAATCCATTTTTAATATATCTAACAATAACACTCCTCCCAGCCAATATTTAACTACTGTATTGTTTGCTGATTAAAACTAATCTCAAAATCAGTTCAATTGAACAATTAAGGTAAGGGGACCATTCCAGGAAGCATAGTAAGCTCTTATTTGATATCATCAAAGAACGGATCCACTAGCAGCTCTAAAGGAGAAGGTCTTTCTTTAGGGTTATATTTAAAAATTTTTAGTAAAAGGCCTATGGCTTATTTTTGATTATTAGATTTGAGTATATTTGTTAACTGTTCCCCTTGTATTTAAGGGAAAGTGTACTATGTAAGTTAGCTATTCAGTTTGCGGAATTCCTGCTATGTAGGAGTGCCAAACTCTTTGAAGATTTCCACTAGCAAGTCAGGAACAGTTCTAGCTTTAAAGAGAGGTCTTCCTAATAGCATTTCAGCTATTACACATCCAGCACTTCATAAATCTGTACTGGTCCCGTAGAAAAGACTTCCAAGGAGTAATTCAGGAGCCCTATATTATCTTTCCCCAATGTAAGTTATATTCGGCTCATTTTAGTTTATTTTCTTAGCACTTCCAAAGTCACATAGCAGAAGATCATGGTTTTATGTGTTAATTAGTATGTTTTCAGGCTTTATATCTCTATGGCATATTTATAAGGCGTGTAGATATCCTAAACTCCTTAATAGTTGATATGCGTAAACTTTAGTGTAAATCAAGGGTATCGACTGTCTCTTCCTTCTATATTTAACTATTTGTTGCCTTAGATTAGATTACACATAGTCCATAATTAAAAAAAGTCAAACTTAGCCTGATTTGTCTACTTTATAATAATGATTTTTAAGCTGTATTATATTAGGATGCTGCATTTCCTTTAAAATGTTCAATTCTCTATTCCTATACTTGTGATCTTATTTAACCCTTTTAACAGCGACTATTTCTTCTGTATTTTTAATTTAAGCTTGAAAAACCTACCCGAAACTTCCCTTTGAAATTAATCTGAAGTTTTTTAAGGTTTTACTTATGTTAAAATCTCTTGAATTTGGTTTTTAAGGTGAAGCAGCCAATTAAGTAATTTCCTTTCTCTTACTGGAAACTTCTTTATACAATACAAAAGAATTTTCATGTCTTAAGGTTTTCGGCTTAGGGATTTATTTCTCTAATACCATTAATTTTTACTATTATTAAATAACTGTCTTGTTGTAGGTACTTCCGATCCTTCTAGCGCTATAAAAGAGTGATTCATTAATTCTCTCAAAGTAGCTCTTTATGCAGGGTTTCTCTTCAAGCAAATCTATATAAAATCTCTCAAGCTATCGGAACATTATGGCAGATTAGGAATTTTACCCTTCATTCCAATAATCTTCAACACCTCCTTAGCACTTCTGCTGTAATTTGACCAAGGAGGGAACCCTGTTACCATTTCTATTGCACAGCATCCCAGTGACCAAATATCAGCGCTATAACTGTGCCCTTGTCTCAAAACAACTTCTGGGGCCATTCAGTAAGGACTTCCTTTCAACGATTTTGTTATTTAGAAGTCTTTTGAAGTAAACTCTTTAGATGAGCCAAAATCTGATATTTTAATGCCGCTACTGTGGGATAATAGTATATTTGCGCATTTTAAGTCTCTATGCACAATTCCATTTCTATGCAAGTACTACAGCCCTTCTAGCAGTTGTTTTATATAACTTCTAACTACACTTTCCTCCAATCCTCTATACTTTTGTACAATTCGCTTAAGTGATCCCCCTGGAACATACTCCATTACCAAATCTACCGAGTAAGTTTCCTCATCTAGATCAGTTTGGTAGTATTGAACTATATTAGGATGCCGTAGTTCCCTTAGTAAATAGATCTCTCTCTTTAGGTTTATAAACTCCCGTTCAACTTTTTAAGGATTTTCACTGATCTTAAAGTGTTTTATTGCTACTAGTTCTCCTGTATCTATATTGATTGCTTGGTACACCTTAGCATACGCCCCCTCGCCAATTAGTTCACCTTACCTTCATCTAATTTTTCTACGAGTTGTAATCATTGTCTGGTCTATTGAATTAGTTTCTAAGGTGTCGTGAAGCCACATAAAACTGCGAGCTTTTTACTGTAGTGATTAATCTAGTTATTATTGAGATGAATCATCTTAGTTTATAATTGCTGGAACAGTAGTTACTGACTTTCTAGTGCAACAGGCACTTCCCATTTAACTGATTTTAATGTACTGTATACAAAAAATATATAGCAAAATTTATAAACCTAACTCTAATAACTCTTGCATATCTTCTATTAAACTACTATAACCGTCAACATTCTGCTAAAAAACTTCAGTTAAACCGTCTAAATTATCTCCCATTATCCCTAAACAGTTTTGCATCTCAGCGGCCTTAGCTGCGAATTAGGTTAATAAAGGATTGCTGTATTCTTTAGCAGTTAGTAAATCAACTCCTAGAATAGCCTCAGGGGGAATATCTCCAGCAGCAATTAATCTAGCAACTTCAACTTTTCCTTTTCTCTCAGCCTCAGTAATTGCATTTATTTTCTAGACCATATCCTTCCAGTTTAATATACCACGTGAGTTTCTTTGTCGCTTCCTGGAAATATACTTAATAATTTCATTTTTGAATTTAATCATAAGCATTCATCGTCTTCTATTATGCAAATTGTTATGCTAAAACGCCTTATCACAGTCAATTGGCAATGGAATCTGTATATTTTCATCTAAGAAGTTATCTCTATAGAAAAACTGTGATTTGATTTAGTCAATTGACTGCTTTAATTGCGGAATTTACCGTAGTTGATTCTCAACTTTTCTATAGGGCAACTTCATTATAACAGTGGGCTCTATTGCTACGCATTGTACTAAATAAGTATCTTTTATCACAACTTGTCTAGAAGAAATGACACTTCCCATTTATAGTACTTCTAAGGAAAATGTGAATTTGATGTTCTTCTTCTTCTCAGCTAATAACTGAAATCCTGGGTTAATTGTTTAAGACTTTTCCTGAATTTTCTAAATCTAATGATAGCTTTAAGCATCAGATATAGTATAATTCAATGCAACTTGTCCATCTATAATAAACAGTAGGTCCTCTGCAGATTACCCCTCATCGAATATAACTCCTCCAACATCATACGACAGTTTTTCAAGGGAGTAAATAACACTGTCCAAACTTTACTAATTCAGATTCCTTAGATACCTTGCTCTTTTAACAGTTTTCTTTAAAAACATTTTTCATTTATCATCATAATCTGAAATCTTTGACATTAAAAAATCCTTTGCATCGCAAAACTGCTCTAATAGCTTGTTAAAATTGTCAGAGGATAATTGAGCAAGGCGAGTATAACTTCTAGTAATAGCAGTAGCAGTTCTTTTAGTATCATATAATAAAGCAACCTCCCCAAAATAACTTCCATTATGCAGTTTTCGTACCTAAGTTTGCTTCTTATGCTAATCTAAGACTAGAATTTCCACTATTCCATCTGCAATGAAATAGACATAATCAGAATCTTCGAATTATTGGAAAATTGTGACCTCCGGCTACTCAAACTTACTAGCTAAACAACTCAAAATAGCATCGACTGGTATATACTCAAATATAGGGTGAGTGAAAATGTCCTTGAAAATAGATTCATTAAGTCTTCTAATTTTACTTGGGGGAATATGCTTAATAAACTATTCATATTCAGACTAGTAGCTAAGCCTTTTGTACGATGATACGAAAAAATCTGATACTTTTATTTAAAGATTGTCATTTAACTACATATTTTTCATAGTAGTACTTACAGCATCCTAATCTTTAGAAAACTTTGCATTTTGTCTGTTTAGATTGTCCATTACCACTGTTATTTAGCCAAACATAACAGCACTTACCATCGCACCTACTAATAAGAGAATTCCGGCAAATGCGTACTGAGTTGTGTCCCACGGCCCTATTTCAACTCCTACAATTGTAAACAAAGAGTGGTAGAATGATATTAAGTACTGATCTGAAAGACTGTCACTGTAGTATGTAGTACCAAAATTTATATAATCCTTAGGAGGAATTCACTATTAAGTCTGATTTACAATGTAATATCAAAGACATGTTAAAAAATGACAGTATACTAATAAATATACCATTAATTACACAAATTTTATAGTTAGTTTAATACTTTCACTTACTCTTAAGTACATAAGTACTTTATTTAATCTAAAAATCCTTACTAATTTCAAAACTCCAAATAGGGAATAATTAACATCATCTACTCCAAATAAACTAAACGGCATAGAGGATAATAAATCTATGATAAACTCACCTTTAATATAATGATAAGCTATTTCTTTAGGAGAGTTAACCTCTTACCCAGTATTCAAGTTCATAAAATTAGTTCTAAAAATCAAAACAATATCAATAATAAAAATAAAGTTAATTCCGTTATCAACTCAATAATTAGTCTCACTTTCAAAAGACTATGGGTTAAAAGCAACAGAAAAGGGCATAGCTACAACATTGTAAGCTGCTAGAAGCATAATCATTATATCCCATCGCATTTTAAATCTTGAGTTTCCCGGAATTATAAATCTGGGAAGTTTTTAAGCTTCTAATCGTGAAAAAGCTGTTCTGAGAGCATCTTCTTATATATCCTAGCAGTCTTCGGGAGATATTGGTGATAATCCGAAACTGTCCATTGGCTTTATTTAGCCATATCGCACTGAAAGCATTTTTAATTAGAGCCTAAAAGTACTTAAAATTACTAGAAAATAATAAGAAGAAGCCTCGCTACTTTAGGCTTGAAGTGTAGTTTTGATATACTAGTTATTGTTTTCTTTCTTCTATCTTATCTTGTATAAAACCACTTGAAAAGTCGTTAAGGTCTTAGTTCAGGATTTCTCTTGTTGTTATTTTGGACATTATTTGGTTTGCTAGATTTTCAGATGTAATTATTCTGTCTAGTTAGGCTAGATAAGATGGTAAAATTTAATCAGTTTCGTTGTATCATTGGATTAGTTCTTGTGTAAGTCCGTAGTTTATATTTGGGTTATTCTAATACATTATGTTAAATGCATCGAATATGCCTTAGAGAGACTGCTGTATTTATTTATTTTTTATAGCATCTAAGTAATCCTTTAAATCATTTGTTTTATATTTTTAAGCTCTTAGAATTTCTGCTATTTGATCTTATGAGTAAATAATAGGATTTGGTTGATTTTACAAGTCAGTTTCAATTTATTCTATAGATTTGCCTTGTAAGAATAGTTATTTCATTATTTAGCTATCTTGGCTCATTTTTTATATAGGTAAAATATTAATGATTCGATTATATAGATCTATAACTGTCTACAACTAATCATAAAAATGTTAAATTTAAGTGTTAATGATACAGCAAATGAAATCCTTTAGTTTTATACAACAACTCCAACCAAAAATAGTTTACCTAGACTAAAGCCCAAATCTTTTAAAAAGAAAGAAAAGGTAGACTAAACAAAGGAAAGCTTATTGGTTTATTCTTCCTAGGCTAAAAATTCAAATGATATTTTACCTTTGAATAAGCCCTTAGGTTTAAAATTCAGTAAACGTAATACAAGTAAAGACTCTCTTAGCTATGACAAGTTTTTATTATAGAAATTACTCGATTACCCAAGTACAAAGTATAACATAGAGAACTTTTATCTTAATATTCCAAAGAATAGTTTGAAATTTAACTCCAAATTTGAATCTGGAAACCTTGCAAGAGCAGTACAAGTCAGTGAATAAGAATACAATCTTTATTTAGACTACGATGTAAACACCTTGGGTCACACTTAATGATTCTATTTTAGTATAGAAACTTATAAGAAGAATCACACAGTGTAATTTAATATTTTAAATCTAATGAAACACTCGTCTCTCTTTAGACATGGAATGCAACCTCTGTTCTACTCAACAAAATCAAATAAATGATTTAGATCTGGTTTTGATATAACTTACCAAAAAAATGATATACCACGGAAATCTTAAAAGGGGAATTATTATACTTTGTCTTTTAAATACAATATAAGATTTAAAAAGGACTTAATATTTGTAGCTTATAGCTATCCGTACACTTTTACTAAGTTAAACTAATTCATTAGCTCAGTATAACCTAACTAAAATATAATCAAAGTATAGAACCTATGCAGAACTTTATGTGGTAATTTTGTTAGATACATGGTGATTACTGATAATGTGAATTAGTTTGACTAGTTTGATAAAGCCTAAAGGAAATAAATTATTTTCTTAACAGCTAGAGTGCATCCAGGTGAGACTAATTCCTCATTTGTTATAGAAGGAGTAGTGTAGTATTTGATATAAAATCCAAATTCTAATTTACTTAAAGAGTTTGTTTTTATAATAGTACCTATGCTAAATCCAGATGGTGTAGTATATGGAAACTATAGGTGTTCTATACTAGGAGTAGATTTAAATAGAAGATGGTTAGAAGCTGACAGAATAATGCATCCTACTATATGAAATACTAAAAGGCTATTAACATAATTATAGAAGAATAATGAGGTTATCTTATATTGCGACTTTCATGGACATTCTATTAAAAGAGATTCTTTTATTTATGGCTGTGCTAGTCAAAGGTAAAGTGAAAATATCAGGATAAAACTTCTTCCTATATTTTTGTAACAAAATTGCTAATTTTTCTCATTCAACTGTAGCAAATTCTGCAATCAAAAATCGAAAAGAAAAACAGCCAGACTCACTGTTTTCTAGAAATTGAACATATAAAACAGCTATACATTAGAAACTTCGCTTTTTGGGCCTAGTTTCTCTAATAATCATTATGAAATTGAAGATTTACAGTTAATAGGATAAAAATTTGCATAGACACTTTAGATTTTTGAAAAAAACAGTTAATATCTGAATCTCTAATTCTCTCAACTATAACAGCAAAGCGCATCCTAAAATTTTAATACAATAGAAAAAGTAGTAAAAAAAATTTAGCAAAGTAACTTATTCAGCGCATATAAAAAGCAATAAGAAGACTCTGATAGCGGAGGATCTGATTCTTGCCCGTCCGACGCAGATGATTAAAAGTTCTAGTATGAAACTATGCTAAACAGGCCATAAATAAAGCGTAAAAAGCTCTTGATGAAACGTATACCAGTAAAGCCGCCAACTGTAAATATAAAACCTGCAGTCAAATCAACAAAACAAAGCTACAAACGTATAACTACTCTAAACAACACAAGCTCCTCAATATTCTCCCACATATACAACGACCCTTCAGCCCGAATATAACGCATAAGTAACTCCTAATCAGTTCAAAGAGTAACAAAAGAGCGCCAATAACGATGTTCTTCAACAGACGCAAAGCCCTCATATACTAAAAAGCGATTAAATAGATTATCTAACCCTCAACACTTCATAAAATAATAAATTAATTTAACTAATCATTAACATCCCCAATTCCCCCTTCGGCCACAACGTACGTCGCCTCGGCTTCCGGCATACTTGGTGAATCAACAATCTTACAAATCCTGTTCTCCCCACGTCCCTTCCTCAAAGCCAGTCTAGTAGTCGAGGCATGCGCCATAATATGCCCTCCAATTGGTTTTTTTACATCCCCTCCCAACATACTACTCCCGTCAACCGACGCTACTACCTGATTCGTTATAACCACAGCCACTCCAAACTCATCAGCCAATTTCTACAAGTTCCTTAAAAATCTCCCAAGGCTAATCTAACGATTAGCCAGTTCCCCTCTTCCAGAATAATCCGTTCTGTATAAATTAGTAGCAGAGTCAACTATAATCAGTGAGAACTTTGTGTCTATCATCAACGCTGCTGCTTGTATCAGTAATTAGTTCTAATGATCGGAGTTATACGCCCTTGCATATGCTATGTTATCCAGGGTCAACTGTGCATCAAGTCCAAATCTATTAGCAATTTACATGATTCTTTCAGGACGGAATGTACCCTCTGTGTCTAAATATACTACCTTGCCTAGTCCTCCACCGTAGTTTAGAGGTAATTACGCGGTTACAGCTAAAGTATGACATAGTTGTGTTTTTCCAGTTCTATACTCCCCGTATAGCTCGGTTATTGAACCTGATTCTATTCCCCGTCCTAGGATCTTGTCAAGTTCTGCAGACCCAGTTGTAATTGATACTAATTATTAACGGAGGTTTTGAATATCTGTACCAGATATAAAGCCCATATTGCAAATTTTAGAAGCATTGTCTAGAATTTTCTCTGCTTTTGACTCAGAAATGCCCTTTATTTGAATTAAATGACGCTTTGTTGTACGAGATACAGCTTCTATAGTATGTAGGCCTGCTTCGAGAAGTTTGTTTATATCGCATTGATTTATTCCCGTGGATTTTAATTGATCAATGGGTCTGTAGTTTTATACATATGAGTTTTCCTTGTCTTGTTCTTATAACATTTTAAACTTACCGCCTTATTATTAGGTATTAAATGGTACATTTGAAATTTTAATCTAACTAATCCCATCCACTGGAAGTATCCCATGAATCAACTTTAGTGCTTTCTTCTTTTTTCAGCCTTTGCTTTCTTGGCTAGGTACATTGATTTGCAAAGTGTCCTCCTTCACCACAATTGTAGCATTTTCTGTCGTCTCTGGATTCGCAGTTTCTGGCGATATGACCTGGCTTTTTGCACTTGTTGCATATAATCTCCTTATTATTACTTATTTTTTTACCATCTGAAAATCGTTCGTTGATATGAGGAGTTTAAACCTGCCCTACTCCACTGTTGAAATTGTTCAAATCTGCTCTAGGAGTTCCCTTTTCTATATTATCCCAGCCGTCAGAAGCGTATTTAGGTGTTGTGTATCTAGGAGTGCCTTCTATATTATGATCAAAGTCTTCATCCTTCTAATTTGATGTGTATTGTGATTTTACTATTGGGTTAAAATCTAGTTAAGATTGTTCAAAAGAAGGAGGGTTTGTTGATTACAATTAGCATAGGTAAATTCTGTCCTTATAATGTCTTTTAAACCACGCAATAAGTTGATTTACCTATTAAAAGTAGTATTCATGGAAAAAGAACCCACGAGGCTTTACTTTGATGTACTCATTTATTATTCTCGACTTAGGCATATAGCAGATAATCAGATACTAAGGATAAGCTTTGTCTATAGTTAAGTAATAAGGGATGACATCAGGGTTATTTTACTTTTCATTCTTTACAACATTATTAACCTCCTAAATACTGAAAGTTGAAGTAGGTTTAAATTTAGGATGAATGCAAGCCTCCTTTACCAGTCTATTACAAGGTTGTATATATGTGTCAATGATTTCTTTTAAACTGTAAAAAATATCGCTGTCTAGTTCAAAGTATCTGCCTAAGGCTTGAGGATTAGGCTTGTCCTTTTCTTGTATTATCAAATGTGCGTAAGTAAACTCATAGAATTTCCAAGTACAATAAATCTTATCATCTACCTTAGGAGCAGGCCTGAATATGCATTCCCCAATTGACTTTACTTTTAAATCATCCAAAGCTTGCTAGTACTTAATATTTCTAAAAAGCTGATTGTTTATTAATCTAGGCAAATATCTCTACTAGCACTGTATATTATCATCCTGCAATTACTAACGTAAGTCTCAGTCTTAAGCTTCCTATGTAAAAGCATCGTCTATGCTTACCTATACAAACTGTTTATGATCAAATACATCCTCTTCTTTTAAGCTTACATGCACTGTAAAGAATAAAGAATCATCTTTAGTATTGCATTGTATGTCTAATACTCTGGCCGGATACACTGCGCCTAGTTTGTAGTAGGATGATTCTTCCTCAGATATTTAACACATTGCAAAGGCTCCTGACTCTAATTCCCCTCTCAGAGCATTTCCTTCATATTTCCGTACTCTCATTTAAGCTATACTACCTTTGAATAAAGTCTATTGATTCTCACCCGTGACCATATAGAAAATATCCATTGGAGAGTGTTATTTGAACTCTTCATAAGGAGTTTCAAAGGGTTTTTTCAGTTCTTGCAAAATATAATTAAGAGTAAATTCTATGTCAATCCCTTCTTACTTCAATAATTCTATATATCCACCTATATCCAGTTCATCTAGCATTGCTGAGTTTTCCATGACTTTTTGAATCATGTAATCTTTGTCTAAATTATCAGAGTTGCTTTCAAACACAGAAGCAGCTATTTTTATCGCATGTGAATAGTCAGCAGGATGCACTCTTGTTGAATCTAAAGGATCACTTTTAAAATTCTCAAAAGGAATTCTAATAAATCCTGCACAATTCTCATATACAACTGGCCCTAATACTTTTTTAGTATATAATTCCGCCCTCATTTTCAACTGACCCTTAAGCCTAGTTTTGATCATCTGTATTAGATTATATGCTTTAACTCTGCCTAATCCGGGAATAAAAGCTAGCAGAGAGGTTAAGTGGTCATACTTTACTACATTGTTGATATCAACTCCCCTGAGGCTTATATACTACACTGCTACTTATTCTAACGCTTGGAGTAGTTAGTAGGAATTTAGTTGATTTTACAGAGGATGCAGGCGTAGTTGGGATATTTTTACCTCATTTGGATCCATTCAAAGGTTTAATGTCTCTGCAGTTGCATTGAGGAAGTATCTGCCTAATGAAATTCCCAGTCTTTGCATTGTGGTGTTTTCTTTAAATTTACTCTTATATCTATGAGAATCTGCATTTAATTTAGCTACTTCGACGGATTCCATCACTAAAATAGGCATTTCTCTTAAAAGCTTGGATATTTCAAGGTCAGGAAGATTTAGCTGATCTTCTTAGTATTTGTCATATGTGATTTATTCAATCCATTCTTTAAGGTTTTTACGTATATATACACTTCTGAAGCAGTTGGCAGCTATTAGCACTACTTCTGGCTGATGCTCCAGTACAAATCTTTGAAAAAGTAGGATTTCTTATGCATCAAACCCCTGAATTATTTCTAAGCATGAAATCAAGTTCCCAATTCCATCCAATACTACGAAAGTTGTTTAAAAGTGAGTTCTGGTACTAGGAATTGCAACCAGTACTGATTTTAAGGACTCCTCATGTGTGTTATAAGGCTATCTGCTAATAATTTCCTAAAACCTATCCATACATTGCGAAATTAAGTACTGTTATGATTGCTCTGATAATAAACTATAAGTTTCCTATTCAAACTCCTTATATAAATCACTTAATGCTTTTTGAATAATCTTCTTCCTAACCTCGTTCCACTCCTAATCACATGCACTTTATGGGTTTTTAAAGGTATAATATTTCTTTACCTTAGCAAAAATTCTATCATCATCCCAATTCTTCCAGCTTAATTTTGTCTCTATATTGATTAAGCCTTGCTGCTTGCATAACATAATTTCACTTCAAAATGAATCAGCGTATTCATAGAAACTTTGTATAGTTTTACCATTAAGACTCTTTGTTCTATAATAGGGGTGCAAAACATCCAATACATCTTTTCCCTTTTCAGTCGGATAAGTAAAAATTCTAGCGTTTTTTGCATATTCTTCCCGTATTATTCTTCTGAATTCAGGATATGCTACTAGTTCTTACTATGCGAGATAAACAGCAGCTGTTATTATTTATTCTGAGGTTTTGTATTCCTCGCATAGTAAATCAAACGCAAAATCATTAGGAAATGTGCTTATAGATGGCAGTGTATGCTTTATTTATAATGAGTTTAGATTTTCACAGATTTAGCCTGGTGTTAAGCAAGCTTATATGATTAGATTCCCAATCTTTTAATCTCGAGCTCTTTATAAATAGTCCAACTGGTAAATATTGCTTCTATACCCATATGTGTAGACAGATATATACTTTTTTAAGTCCTCAATTTCAATTTTATACTAGTCCCATGAGGTTTTCTCCAGTAACTCAATTACACATTAAGGCAATACTACATCATATACCATCACTCTGTCTCCCGGTTCTAATGTCTCACCGTCCTTTAATCTACTCTGATTCACTCCAGCAAATCCCAGTTATTCAGTTAAATTTTGCTTAGAGTTATAAATGTAACTCCACTCACTATCCTTTCTCTCCAAATCTCATAGATCTTCAGCCTTCAGCTCAGGTTATAATTACTATAGCTAATACGTCACTATATAAGCAACCTCTGTCTTGGCCCCTCGGTATATATTTAAAAACCTTTCTACTTTTTCCTTAAGCTCAATCTTATCTCCCTACAAATGCAGTGTCATTCACTCCGCTTCTTTCTCTAGTTCATTGTCTTCCGGATTGAATCTGTCTTTAAATTTGTACATTAACCTCTCAGGGATGTCCTCAAGCCAAATTTCCTAGTCTTATACAGTGGCATATTGTTCCTTTTAATCACTAGGGTCAAACTCAGTTTACTTTTAATCAGGCTCCTGTAATTCTGATTATTAGCCGAAAATCTATGCTGCAGTATGCAGTAAATTTCGATCTTAGTGCTTGAAATCGTCATCTGATTCTAGAATATCGTAGTCTGACTCAGATTAGTAGTTATATTGCCCTGCGTTTTCCTTTAGTAGTTGGTAATCGTCTTCTAGGTCCACTGTGCGCTTTAGACGCCTGTTTTTACGTTGACGTTTGGCTGGTAAAGTTGGAATTTGTTCCTCATGCTCTGATTCCTCAACATCGTCTCCTACTAGAAAGTCATCTTCCTAGTAATTATCATAATTATCACTTTCCGAGTCTTCTTATGAATCTTAAGAATTACTTCTACTCATAATTATTGTAGTTTAGGGGCTAAGTCAAAGATTTTTAAGCCAATTATGTGTAGTTAGTGTTTAAATATGGCTTAGCCTATTTAAGGCTAGGTATAATAGGTTTTTGAAATATTAATCTCTTATTGTATCTTTGTATAAATTAATGTCAGAATCTAAAATTCTAAGCTTAAATACAAAAGCAATGAATTTATTGAGAGTTGAAGAGTATTAAAGATCTATCAAATTTTTGAAGAAAGCAGAGGGTTTGCTGTATTAAGATACTTCAAATGAAGTTGTAGCAATAACTTATACAAATTTAGGGTTGTATTATAAGAAAGTAGGAGTGTTCTCTTAATCTATTGATTATTTAGAGTAAGCTTTACAGATAAATAAGTTACTGAAAAATAACTGAGATATAACGAATAATATTCTAAACATAAGTCAAATATACCAAGAAAGCTAGTAATTGGACTTAGCTGTGCAATATGCTGAAGAATCCTTAGAATTTATAGAAAATCTATAAATTTCATTCCAATTAACAGCACTTAAATACTGTGCTAGCTTATATACACAACGTTAAAATTATAAGAGAGCATGGCAGTACTACAGAAGAGCTCTTAGTCTGTTAAACAGAACAAAAAAAGATGGAGGTTAAGCTTAAAAGATTAGATTGTTAATGGAGAAATTGAAAGTATAATAAAAGAATGATAGAGCTTTGAATAGTCTGAGAAGAATTTCAGATGATAGGAAAACAATTCATAGTAAAAACTTAAAAATTCTGCCTAGCATTGCTTAAAGAACATCCCAAAGTATATCATTTAGGACAAAATAGTAAATAAGCTCAGTGAATCTAAGAGGCTCAAGATAACGAAACTCTACTATTTCTTACTACACTGACCTAGTTCCCATATATAACAAAGTACCTTAAAAGCACTCATTAAGAAGATCAGTTGAGCCACGTATAAAATATACACAATTGAATCCAATAAGCCTAAGAAACAAGGAAAATAGTTTACTGTATATTGACATGTAATTTTTCAATTAAGAATATACTGCAAACTTTCTATAAGCTCGCTTCTTGCACTTCTCATTTCTGCAGTTTCATCATATCCACTAGCATTTAGGAACCTTTCTCTAGTAACTTCATCTAATTCCTGCAAATTATAATCAGGGTCTATATTCATACAGCTTGGCATTTCTTTTGTTTCTGTTGCTTCATCGTCATTCTCTAGTCTATCATGATATTACTCCAACTCATCTTTTAAGTGCTCATTAAAAACAACATCCCCAACTAAAGCCTCATACCTTAGCTTTTCAATATACTCATCTTATTTATACTGTGAGTTTTAAATCTACAGCTTATTCTCCTCCCTGTATTACTCTAAAAGTCCTTTACAATTTAAATCATCGTTCATTAGTCCAGCTACTAAATCCTCAATTTACTCTAAATATTCGTAAAATAATATCAGACTTTCAAACTCATCCTGTGTTTTATTCATTACTTATAAAATCTCCTTTCTTATTAGGCTTTCTTTTTCAAATTCCCGCTCTTCTGGGAATTTACTAGTAAAATCTCCTCGTTTTAAACTTCTTCGGCAAATCGGACAGGGAATTGAAGTTTCTGACCTAAACAGCTTTTTTATACACTCCTCACATACTTAATGCCCACAACTAGAAAACATTAGCTTTTAGCCACACTGACATACAGAGCAGTCATCATCCATTTTATACAAAATCCTTTAGTATGTACAAACCAACTAAATAATATCAAAAGATCTAATCAAACTATTCTCTCTATTTCTGTAGCATAGTTCAAAGTCTGAGACAACAACTGCCATTTTGGAATTTCTTGCATTTTACCTTCATTTCTATTCTTAAACAAAAGCATTTCTCCGTCAACTATCCAATCAATATCCTAATCTTCCCTTTGTCTCTTATAAACTTCAATAAATTATCCTAACTCACTATTATCCTTCAACATAAAAAGCCCAAATGCGCTTTATATAGAAAGTTTCTTGTATGCATGCTCGGCACTGTTTGCAATTTCAAATCTGATAGTATCCAAAACTCTATTAATGAAAAACTCGTACTGAGGTACTGGTGAATTCAGTCTTGACGCCAATAGTTGATGATAGTTTCCCTCCATTAGGTTATTAGCCAATTAAACTGCAAAATCAATATAGGCATTTGACCTTTCTTCGTATGGCACCAGCTCTAGCTCAGTGTTATAATCTGCCATCCTGTTAAAAGACAGCAAGTATGTAAGCCATAGACCAAAAATAGGCCACTTTTGATTACTGTTTTGACTACTTTGATTGTTGAAGTATAAAGATTTTAGAACGTGCATTGCACGTTCCAGTCCAGGCATGTCATTCAGACGTATGCAGGCAAAAACTGTCGTTTCATAAGCTTCACGAATCATTTGAAGTTCCTCTTGACTTTAAGCAGAAGTTGGACTCATGGATTACAGCTAAATTACTCCTAGTTTTAAATTTTAAAGCTTTTAAGATAGATCACTGTCATTTTGTTGGTCTATACTCGATTTTACTAGTTGGATTTGATTGTTTAGCTGTGAAGACATTTTATTAAATGGAAGAGAGAATTTAGTAGTTTTAAATGTGTTTAGTTAAGGGTTATATTGATATATACATTGTAAACTCATTTTGTTATAATAATAAACTTTTAAAATTGTATTTTTATGATAAAATACTACTAATCTGTTATTTGATTTGTTTCTTCATAATTTAAGATGAAAGATTGATGATGTTCAAGTAATTCTTAGCGATTAAATAATCCTGGTCTTACAACTTTATTATTTCTATGCTTTGCTTGAAATTCAATTAAGTACTTAATACCACTATCGCTATTAATGCATGATAAAACTTTTAAAGGCTTATCATCATATATATTAGCTTCATACATGTAATTTAGTATAAAACTCCTGATATCAAAAGGCGCTTTCTATTGAATTTACTCATCCATAATCTGCTCAACTTGTATATCTGGAACTACCTAGGGCTCAGGTTAAATATCGATTTAAATTATCTCATCTTAATTGGCCTATCTAGCGTTATTCTATTTCTTTCTGATAGGAGTTGAGTTTAATCGATTTGCTTCACTTTCAGATTACATATTTAAAGATTATTTCCTTTAGCGTTTTTAAGGTAGTTTAGATGAGGAGTTTTATCTGTTACCCCTTTTCGGACCTATTTCATCTTTGTATCTTTTGATCACCTCCAATGCAATGTTCTTATCAATGAACTTATACGAGTTGCTCTCTTAATCAAAGTATTTTATATCATACAGTGATATTTCTTAGCTAATTAATTCTTGATCCTTGAATTCTTATAATCATTATCTGGGGCCTTCTGGTAATTCTAAATTCTTATCAATCTGCACTACCAGTTTAAGATCATTTTCCCTTTTACTGATCTATTTAACTTTTCTTACACTCCTTATTTCTTAATACAGCGGCTTTTTGTATATTACCTCGTGCTCCATTTTAAATAGAATTAACTAATAAATTAAATTAACAAACTCATAAATTCTTGGCATTATTGAGTCGATTTCACCTAAAGATGATGAATTAATCTCAGTAATAGTAAGCCTTATATCGGATAACTCATTGCTTTTAAGCTATAAATTTAATAGTTTTTTTAGCACAAAGCTAAATGCTTCCTTTTCTCTAGCTTCAGCTTTATTTACAATTTCCTTAATATTTTCAATTTTGTCTATAAATTAATTAATTCATCCCTATAAAGTAGCGTTTTTAGAGCATATTTCTTCAACAAGCCCTAGCATTTTACTATAACTGTCTCTTGGCCTAAAGGCTTTTTCTGTTATATTACTTATTTTGTCCTCTAAAAATCTTAAAATTAGCTCAAATTCCTTTACACGCCTCTAAAAGCTTCTTTTATCACTATCTTTTTTCCTACGAAGCTTTTAAATCTACTCTTGAAGATTATTAGAATCTGGTCTAAATGTATCGGTCCATACTGTTTAACTCTCTCTTTGTGTGCTTAGTCTAAATAGATCAGCTTGCCTTTCAAGCTCAATTATTTGTTCGTTTTTGTGACTGAGTAGATTTTCTAGTTGTCTTATGTAATTATGGCTCTAGGAAATAGTTTCTCTACCTTCAAATCCGTCTGATTTACCCAGCTCTGACTTTAAGTGTGTGTTTTAGTTTTTTAACTCACTATTTTCGACTTATAACTGAGTTATACTTTTCTAGAAGTACTCTATGTCTCTTTAGTTATTTATATTCTAGGACTCATACTGCATTTGTTTAACATTAGCATCTAATTATTCTCTTAAGTTTTGAATAGTTTTATCTTTATGGTCTAAAATTCCTTAAATCTCTTACAGTTTCCGCTATTTGGCTGTTTCTAATTCTGAGAATTTGCTTTTTACCTATTGAATGGAGCTTTATGATTATTAGAATAATTATTCAGAATGTTACAATTGATTTACAACAGCAGATAATTCTTGCTCCTTTTCTACAAGTTTTTTCTCAATTTCACTTATATCGTTGTAAAACTCAACTCTACATTACTCCATTAATTACTCATTCTAATCAAGTTTAAATTGCAGAGATTAGCACTACTCTTTGTAATTATTACGCTCAGTGTTAATAGATAAATTGAATTAATCGAGCTCTTAAAGCTTCTTTTTGTATTGATATAACTCGTTTTCATAGTTATTCTACACTCTTTCTCTCATAGTTTTTTCCTATTCAATTATTCCAGTTAAGTTATCCACTTGATAGTTTAAATCATTAAACTCTTAAGTTCAATTCTCCTCACGTATTTGCAAAGCTTCTTCTAATTAACTAATCTTTGATTTATCATAGTCTTATTCTTCTTGATACTAGTTTTACATTTAGTTTATTTCATATTTTAGCCTTTAGTTATTGTCCTACTCTTGATATAAAGCTTGCCTGTCCTGCTATAATTTCTGAATATTATCTAGAATTGACTAGCAAGAAGGAGTGATTTAATCAAAGTCTTCTATTTCTTTCTACATCTTGCCTTAAACTTCTCTAAAAGTATCAATAGGCTAATTGTCTACTTATTTTTCTAGATGCCAAATATCGTTTTTATATCTAATAAGTTCATTTCTTATTGATTGCAACTCTTCCTCTTATTCCTTGTTTTCCTGTATTAATGAACTGTTTTAGTGATTTGCATCTGAAAGATCAGCTTATAGTTACTTCTTTTCATTGATCAATTCTTAAAGTCGTTTATGACATCTATTTAATTCATCGTCTAATATTTTAGCACTGTTTGGCATTAAGTCCCCTAAAATCAAGTTTTCTCTTTCCCTTACCTGATCAATAAGATAATTTATGGCATAATCAAAGCTTTACTTTATTTGGTTTTAGTTCTCCAGCATTTCGAGTGATTATGAGTTTTTTAAATCGCACATTCTTTATAGTCTTTTGTTCGTATCCATTAGTTTTATGTTCTACTCATACATTGTTTATAGTCTGCTTTCACATTCCTCATTTCTCATAATCCAACGCTCAATTTCTGGTTTTAAATTTAAAGCATGATTTTCCAATTGTTTTAGATTTTTATTTAAAAACTGAGTTTCATCCTTATTAAACTTGTCAATTGCCTTTTTAAGGTTAATTTCTCGTTACAGTGAAGAATGTAGTTGTTCTTTAAGATCTTGTAGTGAATTTGGACTAATAACTGCATTTTCTAGAGTTTCAATGCCTTTTAAAAGCTGTTATTAATGATTGAGAGGTGTATTTTCTTTATTAGATAGTTATTTTCGGGTGTTTGTAGTGGGTCTATTAATTCTATTCATTTTTACGTATTAAGATCCTGTTGATTCTTACTCGTTTTGCTATGTTTATAATTACCGTATAAGATTTTAAGCTTATCTCTTAAAATGCTCAGATTCCTTATCTTTCTCTGTTATTACAGATTTAAAATCTTCATTCACTTTTTACATTTGGTTATTATGCTGCTATATTTAGAATTAGTAATCCTATATTTCCTATTCTCTTATTCCTATTGTTTCTTATAATTATTACACATAGTTCTCTAGATTACTAGTTCTATCTTCTAATTCCTATAAGTTTTCTTCATATTAAGTTTTATCTTATATCAGTTTAGAAATTGCTTAGCCTAATTCGAATATTTCTTAGTCTTTTAAGCTTCTTGTTTCTTACAGCTTTTATTTTAACTTAGAGACCTACTCTCTTAGTCTATCTTCCGTTTTTTTCATTACATCCATGCTATTCATTTTAACTCCATAACCAATAGCTGTTTTATCTAGACTTCGATTCTGTCGTTTTAAGTTCTCTATATAGTTGTGATTGCCTGATAGATCCTTAGTCAATTTTTCACACTCATCATTAAGCTTTTTTATTATAACTTATGCTTTATCCAGTGCAGCTTCTTTTACTTAAGAATGATTTTCGTAGTCATCAATAACCTCATTAAGCTCAGATATCTAATTTTCACTTATTTCTAATCTTCTTATTAGATCGCTATTAGCAACTTCCAGCTCTTCTTGTATTTTCTGTAGTTCTACTATATTAGTATCTTGTCTACCGGAATGATCGATTTCTTCGTATATTTTAGCCAATCTATCATTCTCAAGCTCTTATTGATCAACCTTCTTGCCTAAATGGTTGCATTATTCCTACAGGTTCTGAATTTCCCGGTTTAACTCTTAAATTTTTTCTTTCTTCCTATAACACTTTTAACAGTCATCAACCCCCTCTAATTATCTCTCTAACTCATTTTTTTCATCAACTATATCATCTCATTACTCCTAAAGCTTAAAAAACTCCTCTTAAATACCTTTAAGCCTCTTATTAAGCCTATTAACTTTCTCACATTCCTAATCATACAAGAATCTTAGTTCCTTTAGGTTTTTAGATTCCTCAAAATCCTCAGATCTATTATCATCATTTTACTTCTCAGCAAAACTTCTATAGTGGCTTATAATAGCTTATTCCATTTCAATCAGATTGGTTGCTCATGATGTTATTTTAGCAAGCTAATCAATGCATCCATTATAATCCGGCTTGCTTTCTCCTTCCAATCCAAAATCAATATCAGTAAATCGGGGTGTGAAGTCAAATGTTCCCTCTGTTAGATCAATCGCTTGTCTTAGTTAACTTTATTACAAAGCGCTGTGCTCTTATAACATGTTGTATAAAACTGACAGATGCTTGAAAATAGTTTAAAATTAGCTGTTTGATTCTACTTGGTTGTAGAAACGTTTGAAAAGTTATCCAGCTAGTTAAAATCGCTGGTTTTAAATAGTTTATTCAAGAATCTCGGTGTCCATTTTGTTTGAAATTTTATTTGAACCGGTTTAATAATTAGGTGTATATAGAAAATCAGTATTTGCTTAAAAGTGATAAGGAGATTAGTTATATGTACTAAATGATGTATACTTTATTGCTAGTAGATTTTTCCAATTATACCGACAAATAGTAATAATTCCATATGTTTCTAGATTCTACTATATAGACGTTGATGAGTAGATATATTTTCCAAGTTATTTCAATACTAAACTAATTTATCTTATCCATCCAGTCCTTGCTTCCATCAATATACCGCTCAGCATCTACTTAAGTATTCAGCCCGTTATTACGCCACATTCCGGAATCTGCTAAATGAGTGGTGAAGAGTCCATTAATGCCGTGCTTCGAGTTGTAAAAGGCCTCATCGGCTCTACTTCCCACTTCCTTACTTGCGGGTTTATAGAAAAGTTGTCTAACATGCTCTTGAAACTCCTCTTCAGTTAAGTTATCCATTTATTATTAATTTCTAGTTCTTTTGCGAGGGGATCTAGATCTACTGCACCATTTGCTAGCTACTTGCTTATTTGTTAAAGGTTTGTAGTAAATTCGGGGCTGGGATCTTGTTAGTAAGTACTGAGGAAATCGGTTCTAAGGGTCTTCGTTGTTTTCTTACAGTTTGTAGGATATTTTAAGAGGGTTTCCGTGGTCCTCGGGTCAAATTACTTCGTTAAGATTATCCTTTACTCTTATAGCCTCAACTTCGTCATTTACATTAAAAGTGCAGGTTGTTTTATAGCGGTCTAGTTAAAAGCTGTCGAATTCGCAGTACTACTGTATCAATTGGCGGATTTAAGGCTCTGTAAAAGGTCTTTTAAGATTATTAATCTTCACTTTATATTTTTGCATAATTCCTATTTTTTATGCCAAAATAATTTCCATTTGAGTACTTACAGTCAATAGTCTATAAAACTCTACTAAAGCCTCCCCTTAAAATCTGTTCTTATAAAAAATGGGTAGAAGAAGACAGAAAGAACAGCAAATTTTAAATAAAGAGTTCCAATCTGACATTAATGCCCGAATCCGTGATACTACGGATGTTGAAGAGATCCTAGAATATACTAGGTCATAGGATCCCAAAACCCGTATAAGAGCCCTACGATCGATTTGCCCCTGCTAGGTTTATGACAAGATTGACCTGTTCTGAGAAAGAGTACTAGAAATGTATGATGATGAAGATGAACAGGTAAGATTCAATGTTTTACATGTTTTATGCGATGGATCTCCAGATTATTTGGAAGATAGAATCATGGCAGCTGTCAGAACATTCAATAGTGATTCTAGCAAGTTAATAAGAAGAAAGGCGCATAAGGTTATAGGAACATATAATAAGACTGGAAGGTGGAATATATTGTAGTTAAGTGATCTTTTTGTGGAAATTTGTGTTTAAACTTTATATAGGATTTTTTTATTGTTAAAAATATGGACAAGCAATAGATACTAAATTCAGATTCCAGAACATAAAAATCCTTATAGAATGGTTGTATATCATTGTAATTTATATGGACAATTTGATAAATTTTGAGGGGAAGCTTTATGTTTATTTATTTAAGTAGGATTTGATTTCTTATCACTTAGATTTGTTTTAGATAAATACTGACTCCAGTTAAATTCACTCATGCAAATTTTATCAATTTTGTTAGATTAAAAAGTGGTTATTTATTGATAGCTAATATCTATGTGAATTATATTAGAAAATTTGATACTTAGTTTAGATTAATTATTATATCTTAAGAAGATTTAAAACATATTCTATAAACATGACAAATTTCTTATATTTAAAATCATAATTTCATATCTAACTTAAAGCAGGCAAATCAAGCACGAAAGGAGAATTAACAGCTTGATAATCAGAATCACAAATTGAACAATTAATAAAGTTTATACCAGCCTGATTATAAATACCATAGGCCTCATGTATATGTCCAAAAAGATGAAATTTGGGCTAAATTTCCAATACCTTCTCTAATAAAAATTAACACCCAGCATGCACCCCTTCTTATATCTAATCTCCTATACCATAAGGTGGAGAGTGGGTTAAAAGAATATCAGTATCACTAGGAATCAATTCCCACTTTTGTCTCAAGGTTTCCTAATCGGCATTAAATGCCATCTGATGAAAAATTGGTTATCAAGGACAACCAAATATCTTATATCCGAATACTTCAGTAGTTGAGTCTTATAAGTAAATGCATTCAGTCAATAAACTTTTGGCATATTCAGGGGAAACATTTCTGGAGAATCTGTATCTGGCCTTAATATTGTCAAAATTTTCGTTATCAAACGGAAGGTCATGGTTTCCTGGAATTACTATCTTATATTGAAAGTCTAATGATTTTAATCAATCATTGAAGCTTTGTATTTCTGAAATTCTTCCCATAGCTGTAAAATCTCCACAGTGCAGTAGTACATCGCCTTTAGGTATCAAAGCTGGGTCAGTAACGTCGTGAGTATCGGAAGTGCAGACGAATCTTATTGAATTATGAGGCTTTTATTATTCTCCGTGGCTAATTGTATACATTTTTAAAGAAATGTAATTAATCAGTTATATTTATGTGAAATATATATAGGATTTCGGTATTTAGGAAAGAAATTCTATGTAATAATTGCATCTGTCAGCATTATACAAATTTCAATATTTTTCTCTATACAAATTATTATATAATTGATTAAATAGGATAATATAAGAGAATAAAAATTCAATACAATAATTTTAGTAGATTAACACAATGCTGGAGTTATAGTAAAATAAAACTGTTCATTATAGCTGAAGAAAACCTCAAATTAATTACAAAATGTTACTTATATTATTGAAGGAAGGAGAGTTTTTAGATGCATTTTTAACTTTTCTATGAAAGCTTTGTGATTCTAGATTTCTTAATCCTTCTAGTGAAGCTAATCTTCAAGTTCTTCAATTTTCCATGAAAGTGTTCCCAATGGAAGCGATAGCAGAGTAGCACTGTCCTCTTCATCTGAAGAAATCTGTGTTATAAAATCTTATAAGATTTCCTACTAAGATAAAAAGAAATTGCTACCTGAAATTTTAGGAATTTCCATTAATCTTGTATCGTGTTATGGAGATAGTTGACTACTTTACACTATAATTCTGCTTTTTCTTAATTACTAAGCCAGCTTTTGATTTTCTAATTGAATTTCTTTGTATAGGATATAATACTCCTCAGCTTACTTACTCCTTTCGTCTAGTAATTAATTCAGAGAATCAATTTTAGCTTTGCTTTCATGTTATATTTTATTTATTATGACAGTATGCTCTATATTAATTCGGTCTCTAGCCCTTTCAAGCATGCTAACTTTATTGTACAAGTATCTGTTTTCTTTGATTAGAGTTTAAATCGTTTTACTTTAGTCGGTTTCTTGTGTGTTATCAACTATATTTTCTCTGTTTGATAATACTCCTCTATACGTATCTAATGATCTTGTGGTGCATAGTATAGAATCAGATGTAACTTTTTCAAATTCAGACATTAATTTTTAAGAATTTTAACTTTTGTATGAAGAAATCTCATTGTTTAGCTTTTAGTTGCAATAGACAGAGTTCTCTTAGTGATACATTTAAATAATTATTAAGCTAAACTGCTTATAAATAGATAAAAGTAGTAATTCAAATTAACTATCATTTTACTAATAATTAAACACATAAAAGTCCTAACAAATATATATTATGGATAATTCTTCTATAAGGCAAATCTTACAAAAGAAATAATGCCTTTGTAAACTTCCTTAATATAAAATAATTTAAATAAATGAATCCGAATTTTATAAATACTCAACAACTCGTAAAAAACAGTCAATTTTAATGAATTCAGAGTAACTCTACAATGAAAATCAATTAATAAACTGATATAAACAATATAACATAAAACACACAGACAAGAAGAATGTTTTATCCTTAAGATCAATTCACAGAGGATAAATCTGTATACCCTTCAATTTCTCCCATTCGTCGAAAATCAGTTCCTAAAACTTAATATACAACAATAAAAGAAAAGAAACGTAGTAGAACCCCTTCAAAAGTGCAATAATTACTCCCGAGTTAGCGAACTAATAGAATTTAATATACACATGACGATAAAGGGTATGAAAATGCTCCCTTTTAACCAGGGTTTGACTTTTTCAATGCTCTTTTAAATGCCCCGAAGTGATCTTGCAAAAATATCAAATTGAACATACCTGAGAGTTACTATAGAAATCAAAGTGCATACTATATATACACTAATTCTAATGGGTATATAAGTTTCACTCATTCAATTAACCCGTACGAATATATGAAGAAAATAATGAATATAAGAAGTTAAGGCTATATGAATAAACATCCTTTACTAAGCCAAGCCTCAGTTATAGTAAAATTAGCTTCTAAGTAAATCAGAGACAATTCTATTGTTTTGAGTACTGAGTAATTTAGAAATAGAGTTGAGAGCCATGAGACCTTCTAATACAGTATAATACAAAGGTTTATCTATAGCTCTGGATCGCGACCTAGTATAACAAGATTATTTTATTTAGTTGACGGCGATAACAGGGCAAATTATGCATATCACATTACTAATAAAGCCTTAGAAATACAACATTTAAAGAAAACCATCGAAATGTGTAAGATAGACTTGAAAAGTTCAGAGTACTTGGATATAGTAAAAATTTCAGGAAATGCTATTATTCTATTTGAGGAAGAAGCATCAAAAATAGTAAAATTTTTATAAAGAAACTACCTAGTAAGAATAAGAGAAATTGTTATGGACTTTATAAAAGATGATACTGGTAAAATTTGATTTTTAACATGTAAAGGATTCAAGCTAGATAATCTTTCAATCAATAGGATTTAGTCAGATAATTAATACAATTAGTAAAAAACATCAACTAATTACAAAACATATGCCTAATGTAAACTGTGCAGGATATCATATCCTTAAGACAAACTATCTCACTCATGTTCAGTAAGAATGCTTTTAAAATTTTAGTAGTAAATTAACAAAAGACTTGAAACGGAGTGAGACACATCGCATATTCACATTCCCAACCCAGAAATGAGGTCATAAACTGTCAGAATTTGCTTTTATTGCTACATGCTTATTACTAGTGAACTAGATTTGCTTGAGACTAGTAAGGTTTTTGCTTAATTGCTAAGTATTCCTTTTGATGAAATCGATAGAGAAAAAGATAAAAATTTTGTAGTACAAATATAATTTATGCCTAAACATATTGTATAGTGAAGGGTTATGTTTCTGATGTAAGTTTTAGAAATTAAAGATAAAAGTAAGCCGAAGTATCTTAAGTTGATTTTTAATGATCAAGAGACTGTGTTTGATTTAAATGACTTAGAGTTTGTTGAAGGAGAGGATAAACCTAGTCTGAAATTAAAGTTTTTAAAGGTTAATTTTTTCTTTACATAGAAAGGCAAGCACCCTAAGGAATATTTAAGGAATGCCCTGTTGATTTATAAGCTTTATGAAGATAAAGATTTTTAAAATGTTTTGGCTTAAGGATAGTCTAAGCCTTTTGAGGATCTAACTACTCCAATTCCTTTAAAATTTGCGATTAGTTCTTAGAAGATTATTCATATGTTCTAAAAACTGGGATAAAATACAATGAAAAAACATACTAAATTTGGATCATTACGCTTATATGTTGGATTATCTTGTGATAGAACAGTTTTTACTAAAAATGTGAAGGTTTTCCTAACGAAGTTTTATGAAATTTATATACCTGAAGAACATTACTTTAATACAGATCCATTGCCTAATGAATGAATTGAAGTTATGCAGGGATATGCACTGGATGATACTTTTGGGCCTGATATTGACGATTAAAAGGCTTATATTCCAAGGCTGAATTTTATGGATTTATGAAGAATGGAAAACAAGTACTTTCCCTTTGACTTGTCGTATAGAGACAGATATGCTCCTAGATAAGGAAGCTAAATAGGTAATCACCTTGAATAAAGAATGCTGGAAAGAAAGTAGAATATTGAAAGCAAGCTAAGAAAGCCAAGGAAAACTATAAAAAGAAAAATCATAAGATCTTAATCATCTAGAAGACCAATTTCTTATAATTCGTCAAAAGAATCACTTCAAGAGTAAAAATAATTACATCCTGAGTATAAATAGATCTTCAACGATGTAAATTAATTCATCAATGGCAATACTCCAATCAGAAGGGTTAGATCTCTTATTACTTTGAAAAGATAGTACAAAGGAGTGGACACCCCTTTAAAACATGTTGAATACTAGCAGTACCTTTCTAGAAAATATAAAGGCCTAGAGTATAAGCAAAGCATTATAAACTGATTACATAGATGTTAACCTTGATTTTGCACAATTTTTATTTACAAACTAATTTCCTAAGTTTTATATTATTGCAATTTGCTAATTATTTGTATAATTTAAATGGAGATTCTACTTTGGCTTTGGTGCTACGATCGCAGGTGGTTTTTTGGTATTCAGCCTTCCAAATATTTATGGCTGCTTGTTATGCCTTACTAACTAACTTTACTATGCATAACTCTCTTTCTATGGGTACAAATTCCAATACACATTATTTATTTCCGAGGATTGTTCAGTTTAGCGGCGATTAGTTTTTCTATTGTACTAGCTTTAAAAACCATCTAACGGGAAATATTCTTTAACAAAGAAATTTGTTTTAGCTTTTATGGGATTTTAACAATAAGTATCGGTATCATTGACTTGGTAATCAGCATCATTATAGGTATTTACATAGATCAAAAGGAGTGCATTTAACCTGCTTGTGCTCTAAGCTTAGCTTAGTTACTAGTGCCTGTAGTGTCAATTTCGCCTATAGTTATTTTAGGGATAACCTTCTTTTTCATAAAAGTATACTATTAACTTTGCAATGCACTTTGCTTGAGATATCATCTCTCAAGGTAAGGAGATTATAGGTTATTACAAGATCTACAAAATTTGAATGATGAAGTACATCAGTAAATAGTAAATTAATTTAATAAAGTTGTCTTATTGAAAAAATTGTTTACTCAAGGAGCTAATTAAAGCATTTTTAAGTCAATAAAGTTGTTAATTATAATATGGATAAAGAGCTAAGCAAGTTTAAGGTTCTTATTAAGAAAACCTAAAGCCCTAAAATATTTTTAAGGAAGAATAATGAAGATACTAGATGGAAGAATACCAGCTTGAGTAATAGAACACGCTTATTAGGTTCGTTTAGAAATTCTGATGACTTTAAAGCGAATTCAAAATAACTAATTTAAAAAGCTCATAAAAGATCTATGGCAAGTTTAAAATAAGAATGATGCATGACAAATTATGAAAATGCAAGCATAGCTAAAAGCACTGCAAAGCTTACAAGTAATTCAGCCCATGTTTCAGAAAATATTGATAAAATATTAAGAATAGGGCCTTAAACAAGACAGTTAAGACTAAGCCTAGCCCAATAACAGAACACTTTGTTTTAAAATATAGATAATTTACGACAAATAAGCAATATAAACCATGATCGATAAGTTTAGAGACTAAAAAAGAGAAGAAGTTACCATCATTTCAAACGGCGCAATGAAACAGTTGACCTAAAGCAGAAAGAGATTAAAATTATAATTCAGGACTGGAAAAGAGAAATGAAAAGACTTCATATATACAATTAGTAATTACTTTTATACAAATATGGGTGGAAAAAATAGTAAAAGACAGCTTGAGGATACAATATTCCAAATGCGACTGGCATCAAAACAATTTGCCAAACAATCCCAGAGGAGTTAAAAGGAAGAGAAAGTTGAGCTAGAAAAGGCAAAGTAAAATCTATCAAAAGGCCTAATAGAAAATGCCTAAATACATGCAGAAAATGCAATAAGAAAGAAAAATGAGTCTTAAAACTACTTACGATTGTCCTCGAAAATGGATGCTGTAGTAAGCCGAATACAAACAGCTTCACGTACAGAAGATGTAACAGGACAATTTTCTAGAGTGATTCCTTAAATGAATCGAGTGCTCTAGAATATGAATGTAGAAAATGTAAGTTAAACAATGAACTAGTTTGAGAAGATGTTTGAGGATATTGATGTAACTACTGGATATATTAATGAGAGTTTGAGTTAAACTACTGCATCAACTACTCCGTAGGAGTAGGTCAATGGATTATTGTAAGAAATTGCATCGTTGAATAATATTGAAGTAGGAAATCAACTTGGAGTGTCTCCCATGTAAAACGAGAATCCACAGGTTCAAAGTGATGATTTAGAGGAGAGGTTAAATAGACTTAGGTAGTAATTGTTAGATTTGGTATTATATTAATTCTATTTTTATATAGTAAAGGAGTAATAGTACTTTTCAATATGTTGTATGAGCAAGCAAATGATCAGATGTATTGTAAGCGTAATAAGCTAGGGGAACGGCTTATGCAATTGAAGTAGGTAAACCTTAACTGAATTATTTTATTTAATATTTTCATATTAGCTGTATAATTCTTTGTGTAAGACCTATACAACACAGTATTTCTTAACAAAAATCAATATAAATAATCTAATATAAAACTTTCAACCTTAAATTAATAAAATGGAATAAGAGTATATTTTAGGTACAGTAACAGGACTTGTTATATTACACTTGTTATTTCTTTAACTTGTACATTTTAGATTTAACAGTTTAAAAACCTATCCTGTGTCCCTTATAAAACAAGGCATATGATATACCATAATACTTGGTTTCATCTAAATTTTATGCCTTTCTAATGTGCTATAGGCAAATGAATTCATGTGTTTAGTGCTCGGCTACTATGCCAGAAATGCTGCCTTATATATATTTTGAACAACCAATGTAATCATGAATGTAGAAATGCTTATAAAGAATAACAGATTAATTTTTCATAGGAGTAAACTATAAAAGGTTATTATATACACATTACAATGGAGTTTTTCTTTGATGCTACCTTTAGTATGATTAAACGATGCCAAAACAAATGTAAAGGAATAATGTGAATTAATTTTACAGTAATATTCTGGCTCAATTGCAAAGTAGTCTATAGATTTACTATTATAGGGAGTAATGCTTTTAATGATAATAAAAAATTATATGCAGCTATCAAAAAGGAAGCAAACCACAGCGAAATTATACTTTATGATGATGTTTATAATATAAGTAGTATAATTTATAATAGAAATAGTTGATGATTTAATCAAGCTGGCCAGTTAGAACGATTATAATGATGCATCGTATACATTTATTTCTTATTTGTTGATTCTTATTACTGTATTGGTAGCTGTTTATTTTAGAATATGTTTCAGTATAAAAATTAAGAATTAGATACTTTATCTTTTCCATTTGAAGAAAAGCACTCATAATTGCTCAGTTGAAGACCAATTTTCAAGTTTATTAAATAAGTTAGATACATTAGGAATGCAAACCATTTAGATTGGATTACTTAATATACTAGCTAAATGATCTAAGTAAAAATAGTTAGATGCAGTTAAAATAGAACATACTGTTAAAAATATACATAAGTATTAAATAAATGAGTTTGATTTTGGAGATATCAAAAACGAAGAAATATTTATTGAGTATTATGCCCAGTTGTTCAAGGACATAAGACGTAAATATGAATTCAATAAACCAAAATTTATATAAGTGTTAATGTAGTAAGATTTAGTAAACATTTAAAAGTTAAAAAAGGATGGAGGAAGGAGCGGTGCTTTAGTATTTTAAACTTTTGATGGCTAGTATATCTTTAAATCTCTCACAGTTTAAGAAATATGCTTACTAGATCCCCCAAAAATGAAGACTTATTATAAAAGAATAATGTAAAGCAAAAACAGCCTATTCTCTATAATTTTGGGGCTATATTACATTAAAAGTATGAAGCAGTTTTTCATTATAATGGAGAATATTACAAACACCTAATAATTAAATGAGATTTATGATATAAAAGGAAGTGTGCATAATAGATTTGCAAGTTAAAGCATTGTTTTAAAGGATTAAAACTGATTGTTGAGAGAGTAGAAAATACAACTTGACTGTTAGAATAAAATGAGATTGATAAAAGGTTTGCATAAGGATGTAAAAATGTTACAAGATATAGGAACAATGGATTATTCTATGCTAATTGGAGTATCTAGTTAAAAAGGTGGAATTAATAGGTATTGTTATTAAGATATTTATGGTATATATTATTACATTGGAATTATTGATTATTTATAAGCTTATGATTATCAAAGAAAGATTTAAAATGTCTTTTAACGTACAATGGCAAATGAAAATTACTCATGCATAGAGCCAACTTAATATGGTTAAAGATTTAAGGATTTCATTCTTTCTCATGTAATAGAATAGTAAGTTATTTTAAAATGGCCATTATACTATAAATTCGATACTATATGTATTGTAAATTACAGTACAATTAAGATTTATATCAATTTTATGATAGTCAAGTATATTATCTTCTCTATATTTGTTACTATGTCAATCAAACTAACTATTTTGTATAAAACTCATCATTTTTAAAATTACATGGTCTAATAAGCATAGTTATTCCATTTATAAAAATTTTAAAATGATGAAACAGAGCTTTGAACAATGATAGTATTTTTGCTCTACTGCCTTCCTTCTGATCCATAATAATAATTTTAACCTAACTATATGCCCACTTGATAATGCTTAACATCACAGGCCTGTAAAGCTTCCATTTTAAAACCACAACCACGAATGCAACTCCAATAATCAATTTGAGGAATCTGGTCATTTCCCATGTTGTAAAGCTCAATAGCCTACTCAATCTCCCAAATAACCGTTACTTGGCCTCATTGTACGGGGGATACCTAACAGTTAATGGATACATATTTAAACTAGTCTTATGCAGCACACTTTTAGAATGCGAGAAGTTGTAAAACCCTTCTTTCCCGTGGTACTGTCCCATTCCAGAATTACCAACTCCCCCAAATGGCAAGTGTACAGCAGTGTAATGCAATACACACTCATATACAGAAAAATTACCAGAACGTGTTTAATTTCTTAATTTTTCCCTGTTGGTTTGATCATCCCCAAAATAATACAAAGCTAGTGGGTTTTCTCTTTCATTAATAAACTCAATAGCCTCATCTATATCCTACACTGGCAGAATTAGTAAAACAGGGCCGAAAATTTCATCTTGCATAATCGGTGAGTCTAGTGCAGGATTTAAGATGACAGTAGGCGATATAAACCTATTCTCTACATCTACATCCCCTCCACATATGACCTACCCGTTATGAGTCTGCAACAACTCTTAAATCCTTCTAGTATGCCCTACATTCACAATCCTGCCAATATCATTACTCTATTTCGTATTTTCACCATAAAACTCCTTTATACACTTTAAGACCTCCTCTATGAAACTATCTTTCACTGAGTTGAACACTAATACAATCTCAGGTGCAACACATGCTTATCCTGAGTTGATGCATCTTCCCTATACAATCCTCATAGCTGCGACTTACAAATTGACGTTAGAATCAACAACCGCTGGGTTTTTACCTCCTAGTTCTAAAATAGTTTTAGTTAGATGTTCAGCAGCAGCCTTGGCAACCAATTTCCCCTTCTGACTCGACCCCGTATATGCAATTAAATCCCAGCGTTGGTTCAGAAGCTCAACAGCCAACTCAGGCCCACCTTGTAAGCACTAATACGCGTTTGTGTCCAACTCTTGTATAATATTAAACAACACCTATGCACAATGTGGGGAAATCTCAGACGGCTTTATAACTGCAGTGTTTCCAGCCGCTATGGCACATGAAAGCTTGTCTAGAGTTATAGTAAACGGAACATTCCAAGCACCCATTATCAAAGCTACTCCGAATGGCTCTTGAATTGTATAAGATTATCCAGGACCTATCATCATATCAAGGTCAGTGGCCTCAGGCTTCATCCACTTTTTAAGATTTTGGAGTATATAGTTAATAAATTTAGTCATAGTTGAAATTTCATACACCTCAGCTAGGAAATTAGAACGTCCTAAGTCTTTCCACAGTGCGTCTTTTATCTCTCTATCATACTTTTTTATAGCAAGTAGCAGTTTTTTAAGCTGAGTAACTCTATATGAGTAAGTAACTGTTATGTTTTACTTAAAAGTTTGATTGGTAAGTCTCCAAGCCTGATTTACCTACTCAACTACAGACATTCTTTACAAAAAAATGGAGCAATCCCCAGCCAAAGAAGACAGGGACCGTTAACCATCCCCCGACACTTTCCTTACTTAGTTTAGGAACCGCAGAGGATTCGAAGTTGACTAATCTATACCCAACTCCGAGTAAATTCAATCATTGTATAACGAATTAAACAACTGTGTAATGGGATTAGACCAAAAAGTAGGAAGTGTATTGAGAAAACATGAGCTGGAGTTCCTCAACGAGTACAAAAACAGAATGTACAATGTACAGAAACAAATGCGACAGCTAAAGGATAAAGCAAATGAAGAGGAAAACAGAAGGAGAAAGGCATAGAAGATTGCGGAGCTGGAGTAAGAAAGGGATAATTTGAGAAACAAGGCTGAGTAGTTGGATAAGGTTTGCAAGGATTATAAAAAGGGGGTTGACAAGTGGAAGCAGAAAGCTGATGTGCTGGAGGATGACAGGAAATTTCTAGAGGAGCAAATAATCGCTGCTAAGAAGCAAAATTAAAGGTTGCAGGACCAGTTAGGCTATTTATAGAAAAAGTAGGACGGAGGACATGTCAATGCACTTGCACCTGACAACTCAGAGGATACTAATAATATGCAGAATGAGCCCACTGAGCCGTAGGTCTGGGTTAATAGCGATTAGAGTGAGCTAGGAAGATCGCCGAATAGAACCAAAAACATTTCAAGTCTTGCTCCTAGTCCTGCACCCTAGAGGAATGAAAGATATTTTGAAAACGTGTAAAATAGGTTCAAATCCACATTGTCACATTTAAGAAATTAATTAGAAGCGGAAAAACGAACTTTAAGGAATTTGAGAGCCACTAAAACGAATTATTTGCTGGAAAAGGGAGAATTAGAGGATTTGTTTTTAGAGTGTGTTGAGGAAGTTAAAAAGGATATTCTGCAGAGGAAGTAAAAAACTGCCAGGTTGTCTTTCAGAGGTCCGAAACACAAATAATCAATTACTGAAAGGTAAGTAAATGACTTAAATGATATAAAACTAGAAGATTTTAAAGAAATAGATAAGAGAAGAGTAATTGAGCTGTTTATCAGTTAACAAACTGTTAAGAAGTTCCTATATGATAAAATGTTTGTAGAGGAAAATCAAGAAGATACGTAGTAATATTAAAATGATTAATTACCTAAAGAAGTCTCTAAGCTATTCCCCTGATACGTAAAATCAGGGTAATTCGTATCAGATGAGACCATTGTTTGATTACTTAGCTAAGAATCGTCCAGAGGAATCTAAGTAAACTCTTCATCAAAATAATTAGTGTCTAAGTCACTTTATATCTATGGTGTAAAAGGAGGGGGCAATGCCTTTTAGTACAGTGATTCAAAGTCAATTTCACTAAACCAAGGATGTTCCTTTACTTCATTAGCGTCCTCAGGCCCCGCCCCCAGTCGTAAATTTGCATCTTTTGTTAATAATTTATTAATCAAATCGCTTGCAACCGGGGAAATAGCCCTGTGAGGCGGTGGGTCTTCATACATTATACTATCAAACAGCTTCTTACGGTCTTTATTATAAAAGGGAGGCCATCCCGTAAGCATTTCGTATATCAATGCACCTAAAGACCACCAGTCAACTGCCTAGGAGTGTCCTTATTTTATAAGAATCTCCGGAGCTAGGTACTCAGGAGTACCACAAAACGAGTAGGTCTGAGAGTTTTAGTCAATGTTTTACTTACTCAGTCCGAAATCAGTTATAATGGCATAGCCGTCTGCTAGGATTAGTACATTCTCTGGTTTTAAACTATGTAAAACTTACTCTCTATATATTACTTCCATCTTATGGAGGTATTCTAGGGCTAGGATTATGCATCCAGCATAAAATTTAGCCCTGTACTCATCAAATCTACCAGCTCGACTAAGATGGAAAAAAAGTTCTCCACCTGGGCAGTATTGCAATACAAAGTAAAGCTTCTTTTTAGTCTAAAATGCATATCGCAATTTCACTATAAACGGAGTATTACACCGTTGTAGTATATTTCTCTCAGCTAGTGTATGCTCCACTTAATTTCTCCTTTCTATATGATCTTTTCGTAAAATCTTCATAGCCAGCAATTCACCTGACTCAACCTTTCGCACTAAGAGCACTTTTCCATACGACCCTTTGCCTATTACTTTAATTGATACAAAGTCATCAACATTTACATGCCGATCTCCCATTTTTATATTAAACTTAGTTAAAGCTGCTTCCAATGCCAGTTTCTTGGCTGTTGCCACAATATGAAAACCCACGATAGCAGCTCTACGGCGAGTCGAATTCACTGTCATTGGTAGGACTTTAGTCTAAAGGCATCTTGGTGAAATAGTCATCAAAATACTCGACATCTACATCAGCTTTTAAGTGAGGAAGGAAGGGAGGAGCTACCTTTTTCTCATAGAGAAGTTCAAAGTCTATGTCAAAGAACCAAGGGTGGCCTTTTATCTCTTGTACTCCTCCAGCCCCGAGTCTTATATGGGGATCTTTTATCAATAGTTGTTATATAATCTAGTTGCAATTGTTGCTAGCTTCTTATATTATCTGAACATCACTGTATATTATGCTTCTATATAGTTTTTAACGATCTCTATTGTAGAAAGGAGGAAAACCTGTAAGCATTTCGTATATTAGACATCCCAGTGACCATCAGTCTACCTAGAAACAATGTCCATCTTTTCGTAGAATTTCAGGAGCCAAGTACTCCGGAGTACCACAAATTGAGTATGTCTTGTTTTAAGAGTTAATATTTCACTTACTCAGGCCAAAATCTGCAATTTTTGCAAATCCGTCGGCAGTAATCAGAATATTTTCAGGTTTAAGACTGTTTATAAATTACTCTCTGTATATAATGTTAATAGAGTGGATGTACTCTAAGGCTAGAATAATGCAAGCTGCGTAGAATTTAGCCTAATGTTCATCGAATTTTCTAGCACGACTTAAATGAAAGTAAAGCTCTCCGCCCGGGCAATAGTCTACCACTAGATGAAGCTTTTTTTTAGTTTAAAATGCATATCTTAGCTTTATTATAAAGGGATGATTGACACGACATAGAATATTCCTCTCTGTTAGTGTATGATCTACTTAATGACATTGCTCTATTTAGTTCTTTTTAATAATTTTCATCGCAAATAGCTCACCTGAGTCTATTTTTCTAATTAAAAGGACTTTTCCATATGAGCCCTTTCCCAGGACTCTTATACATACAAAGTCATCGAAGGAAACAGGGTGTTATTTATCTTTCATTTAATTTTCCAAAAAGTTGGAAAAACGTAAAAAAATAGGATATATTTTTGGTATGAGTAAATTTTAAGTATAGAGAACTGTAAAGATGCTTATATTGTTTAACTCAATATAGAAACTTATAATTACTTAATACTTATAACTAATATCATAAATAATTTAAAAGTAACTTAAAGTTTCCTGTTAGTCAAAAAGATCAATTATACAAGAGATGAAATATACGAATTAAAACCATACATAAAGTAGTTCCTAAAGTACAATAAATTATCTCGAATCTCTAACACCCCATATTATCAAAATGTGTCGAATATTTATAATTTTACCTAAAACCAATATGCAGAGTACTTTTGCAAGCGAGATAGACCTAGATGCAGTCTTAAACTCAGACGTAAATGATCTAAACGACGAAGAAGTACGAAAATCCCTTTCTAGTAGCTTCAGCGACTCATCCTAAGGCTTTTCCTACCATTCAGGAGGATCCTTTATATAGGAATCCCAATCCTCAATGCTAGGAGATATTTTCAATTCATCCTAACCAGTCGCTCAAAAACGCAAAGGCCGTAAACCCCTGCGCCCCTTTGACCCGATTAAAAAGAAGACAGAGGAGAAGGATAAATACTGGCTTCGGGCATTCCGAGCGTATATAAAGGAAAACTACCCAGCTCTCTCTAACGGAATGGAGCCTACTGATAAGATCTTTTGGGAGTATTATTTAAGTAATAAAGGAAAGCCTTCTAGAGGAAGTGACTTCAGGTCTTATGGGCGCTAGTATAAAAATTATCTGTTTGCCAGGGAAACTTTTCAAATTCATTTTAGGAATTGATTTAATGACTATGGGGAGTAAGAACTAAGGAAGAAATGTGAGCCAAGTTCTGACAGATGATTTGTGTTTTTGTCATATGCGGCTGAGGAGCTATAGAACTACTCACCGTTTTAGACTAATTAAAACAGATAGCGTAATGAGGAGCTGCAGCAGTAGATGTACCAAGCTATGGATCTAGATGAACCCAGTATTAATAATTTCCAGGAGTATCTTATTGATGAGGATCCAGATTCATACATGCCAATTTTTTAAATAATATCATTATAGCAAATACAGAATTCAGCTTCTATTTTAAAGTTTCTGGCTGTTTTTTCACATTTTCCCTAGTATTCGGTCACTCTTTGTATGTAGATTACTCTGAACTTAGATTTAGTGTTTTCGAAGTAAATTTGCTGTATTGGATATCCTGATTCTAGTTCTCCGTATAGAGTTGAGGAGGCTATTATTACCAGTGCTTCAAATTCTATATTTTATTATGTTCTTAAGATTAGTTTTAATAGTAAAATGCTATTATGAGCCTTAAGTGCGTAAATTTTGTGTATTTCTTTAAATTTTATATGCTCACATATACTTGAAGACAATGGATTTGCCATTAATGTTTAGTTTATCAATATTTCTACTTCTAATCTCAGTTAGTTTCCTCATTTCTGTATAGGAGCTATTTCCTAGTATTAATTACAGCTACAGAGTCATTATGATATTCTTCTATCTTCACATCTACTTGATTCCTTTATCGAATGTTCAGTAAGACCTTAACCACTAGCATATGAGGTAAGTGGGCCAACTATACTATTAACTAAATGAATTAAAGTATTATGGATATCAATTTTAGTCGTTAGCATATAAGTGTTTTTCTCTAAATAATAATAAGACATTGGGATTTGATCTAGTATTTCAAATGGAGCATTAATAAATAGAACTGGTAATCTGTATTCTTAAAATCCCTCTACACTACTATATCACTGCCCATAACGCATGCCATGATCACCTTCTATAGTAAAAACTGCCTTTTGTTATACTAAAAAGATTATGAACTGTAATAGATCATCTTCTATTGTTGATATATGTTATCCTGTTGCTTCATGGCCTGTATCAAAATGCAAGTACACTCACTAATTAGCTTACTGATATTATTGTATAAAATCTTTAGCATAGTCAAACAGATAAGTATGAGACATTTTACTACCAATACATCTCTGTTTATTATTCTTTTTTCCATTGGAATATCCCCCTAATTTTTCAGCTGCACAGAAGACTTCGTTAACTGAGTGTGTTACATTAGGGTTTCTTCCTATAGCATCCGCAAAATTTCCATTACATGATTCTAGTCCTAAAAGTGTTAGAAATCCTTAGTTTTAGAGAATATTTCATATTGCCCTCTTCCCTATAAAATCCTAGTGTATATTTTCGTAAAATTTTTAAGTATTGAGCTTTTTCCCAGCAAAAATTCAATGCTAGTTGTATATAGAATCTTGACCTTGAATATTATGGAGTAAAAAGTCTCCTACATAATAAGTTTATCGGAGTTATTGCAAGTATTTGATTATTTTTGGTAGTTTTCTATAGAAATGACGCCTGGAAATACTGTCTAAGACAATATGTACAAATTTAAATTTCTTTGAACTCAATTATATCATTTTACTGTACTCTTCTTCTTTAAAGACTGGTTTTGTATACATTAGATTAAAATCCTTATATGGATTGCATGATGCTAACACAAATTCAGTGTTTTTAGGAATTTTAGTATGTTTATTGTAAGTTTAAATTTATCATTCTAATTCCCCAGGATTCATTAGCTTTTATTCGGTACTAGGGCCAGTAATATAGAATCCCTAGTCCTTTTAATTACATTTTATTTATAAAATATTACTGCTTCTGTTATAACTTACTAGTTCCTGTTAATCACTATAACACTAGGGATATACAAAAACTGGGAAAATTGATTCTCCTTTGCTTTTTGAGTATCCTCAATTATCAGGAATACATTTTATCTACATATTGCTCAAATAAAGTGTATTATCTATATCTAACTCCCTTTAGCTATACTTAGAATGAAAATAATCATTATTGAATCTACTAAAACTGGTGAAATTATACTCTGATTATGTGTTTATTGTATTTGATCAATATTTTAAAGAGATACTCTTTGATCTTGGATAGCGATTAGGGGCTAAATACAAAAGTACTATTACAACCAATAATAGAATCGTCATTTTAAATTTACAGTGCTAAATTTATAAAACAAAGCTGCATAATGTGCAAGAAGCTATTATATAGGTCTGAATAGTCATATTTGGTATATAGAAGAAAATATGCAAATATTACATAAAAATAACTTACTAAACTAATGTCAATTCCGTCTCCATTTATAAGGATGAGCTGCTCCCTGTTATTGCTTTTACATAAAAACTGGATGCCTATGTTCTACTTCAATTGAATATTCTTGCAAACGTATTTATTCGGATGCATTTAACTCTTATACTTATACTTATTGTTGCCTTTTCTTTCTTTATTCTCTACATTTTTAAATGATTTCTAATATAAATGAGATAATCATTGCCATAATATTTAATGCAATAATAGCTATTAGAACATAAATCATAGCGTTTTATGACTCATAGAAAATGAGTAAAGAATAAAGAGTAATAGTAATTCCTAGTTCTGAAATTATTCCAAGAAAGTTTCCTACTATCATATTTTTGTAGGGTCTTATAAGGATAATGCAAACCAGATATAAAGTTTAGATTATAATACACAATACCAACTAGGCATCTTCATAGTTAGTCAATATACAAGCTGCTGAAACCATTAATATTTTTCTAGAAAACACTAGTAAATAAAAAGATGTAGATATAACACTTTTCCTGTTAAACTCATCATAAAGTTATCCAAACCTTTTAATATGCTCTTAGTTATTTAATAGCTCTTCATTCTTATATTACATTAGTACTTTATTATACCAAACAAACAATAGACTGAAGTAAATTCCAAAGACAATAAAGCTTGATATTGTCTATGCAATAAAGTATTCACCTCCATACACGATAAATACAAGGATACTAAATCAGATAGGAATTAATAGTTCATTGAGGGATAGTGTTAGTACCCCATACTAAAACTTAGATGTTAAAGTTTAAATAAAAGGTTTTTAAACCTTCATCTTAATAATTAGGGCTAAAGCAGTGAGCATTAATATTAGTATTAGTATAGATATAGCTCCACCTGCCCTTTCAAATATATTAGTTGAAATTTCTTAGATTTCAAATTAATTTTAGCCATTTAACGTGCTATCATTAATTAACAAAGTAAATATATTAGGCATATCATCTAGATTCGTAAAGGATCACATTTTTAGAAATTCTCTCAAGTCTACTTAAATATCATGGCTTAGAAAGCTTAATATATTAATTAATTACATAAATTCTACCGTTTTTCACAGGTTCTATAGCTTTATATTTACATTAAAACCATTTATGAGGGTAAAAGCTAAAATAGTAGAGCCCACTACTCTTTGTGTATTTATAGCAGCTTGATCTATTGCTATTAGATTTTCATCATAATATTAATCTTCTAAAGTAGTTTCGTATTCATAAGATTTGAAATATATTCCCTTATTATTAAGTAAATCTTTGTCTAAAACTAATTCTAGTTTGGAATTCTCAAATGTATTTGATGTGACTATAATATAAAGAATTTAAGTTGTTTCTTGTTTAATCTGGAAACTCCTTGTTTTAGTATCGTTTATAAAAATGCTAACTCACTGATTGATATTTTCTTTGAAATCCGTTAATATCTCAATTATATAAGTATCTTCTTCCAATTTCTCATAACGTAGTTCAATATAAAACTCATAACAAGTTTCCCCATCAGTACAATGATAGCAATTTTCCATACAATTAGCACATTAATTACTTTCAATTTCTCTATACCTCCCTGTTGCACAAAAATCACTGCAAGTTCCATCATCTTAAATGAGATAACCTTGTGAGCACTGTAAGCAAGCCTAAAAACTATTGCATATCTCGCAATTTTCTGCACAATCACTGCATACGTGCTGGCTTTCACTATATTAACCTTACTAGCATATTTTAAAGCATTAATTACCTTCTTTTAGTTCATACCCTTCAATACAAGAAGTGCATTGTAACTCACTCTAGCATTCTAAACATATTTCATTGCAGAGATCACATGTATGCTCTTATACATTTTTATAGTACCTGGCAGGGCATTCTAATACACAAATCTTTGCATGATGCATATAATAATCCGATTTACAGGATATACAAGTATTTCCATCTATACACGATTAACATCCTTCAATGCAATCTAAGCATTGGGAATTTAGCCCATATTACCCATCTCCGCAGGTCTATATACATTGGCCAGTTCCTGTATCAGTGTAAATGCTAAATCCATCATGACAGGAGGTGCAATTATCCTATTCACTACTGCAAGTCAAACAATTTGGATCGCAATCTACACATTTGTCTCCTTACTCAAATGTACTATCCGGACAACTATTAAAGCATTCATTTTAGTATAAGAAGCTACCTTCTATGCACTCAACACAAAAAGAAGCTGTATTTTAGCACTCAGAGCAGGGAGAAAGGCAAGGTAAGCAGTCTACTAATGGGGCAGTCTAAGCGTTGTAATGTCCAGTATTGCAATAACAGTCTGATCAAGCTGTTCTGGTATTATCAGGGCATTCACATGAAAGATTGTCTATACTCATTGTTTTAGGGGAGATGCATGTACATTTATTCGAGGGATCCTTTTACATTTAAGAGCTTTTGCATGTGTCACATTGCTGGGTGGATTGATTGTCTAAGCAAGTATCGCATGGAGGGTTACAAGCATAGCATAAATTGTCTGTTGAGTTCCTCCATTCTGTGCTTGTACAAGCTAGTAAACAGTCTAGAACATTAACATCTGGATCTTCGTCTTGATATCCTTCTTCACATATACAAGTTGAGTTATCAATAAGGCTGTTTTAAGGACAGGAGCATTATAACCCACCACTTTGATCTGTATTTATGAATGTAGATTTGCATTAGCATTAGCCAGGAGTTGTCCCTACAATTTCTGCGTTTTGGTCTTGGCAGGTAAGACAGTCACTTGATCCTTAGCTACTACAAGTTAAGCATGTTTGATCACAATAAGAACATTTAAAAGGTTTAGCACTGCTGTCCTTATATGTCCCATCTTAGCAATTTTAAACACATAATTTAGTGTCTAAATCAAGATACCAGCCTGACCTGCAGTTTTAGCAAGATGCATTATCAGAGCATAATACACAGTTATCTGGACAAATTAAAGGAGCATCTAAACAATTATTACTAGAATCCATTGCCTCTTTAGGGCATTAAAAGACTTCTATAGTAGTTTAGCAACCATGGCAAGTGTCTCCATTGCATTTACACTCCTAAGCGAAAGATGCACCACTAATATCGTCATCACCCCACACAAAATACTAAATACATCCTTAGAAGCCCTATCCTAATCTAATTATTTAATTTACATTAGTAACTTACCACTAAGCAAAATTTATCGTTTCTAGTATCTATTCACCCTGACTAAAGGTCCAGCAAATAATCGTCAAAATGTCATCTTTATCTTAGATGAAAAATTAAAACTCAAGTCACTTATTCAGAGCTATTGTATTAGTACTCGAAGTTCCCTACTTTAGAAAAATTGTTGATTGCTTTTAGAGCAGTATTGAGTAGCTAAGCTCTTACTAATCTCCAATACTTAATTCTAATGAGATTCCATTGACATCATCTTTCATCTCAAAAAACTTTCCATGGTTGTAGGCAAAAATTCACAGGGCGAAAAACTACCTTTCATGATCATTGGGATTGCTATCAGTAGTCCATATTTGAATTACATCTTCCTCATTAAAACAGACTCCCTCAGCAGAGCACTGCGGATCAATCGACTCAATTGAGGCCGTGCTTCCTAGAATACCCTCTCCTTTATCTATTATGCTTAAGTTTTAGGCACAATCACTGTCGAACTTAGCTTCAATGTAGGTAGCGCTTCTTACGTGAAAAGTTAGGTTGATAAGTAGGATTGGAGACATTTTATTATGAAATATTACTTATTACAGAACCTTAAATTTATTTTAGTTTTCATTGCTTTTGATTAGGATGATTAATGGTATGAAATTTAGTGATTGAACAAGGTAAAATAGACTTCTTTGCATTATTGTTATTTTTCTGATAGTTATTATCATATGCTTATTTCTCTGTATATTTGTGAATTAATAGATATAGGACTGTTTGATATTAACTCATAGCTTTAGAGTAGTACTTTACTTAAACTTATCAAGAGTTATGTAATGTTCTAAGAAGCTTTAACAGAATAATTAAGGGTAGTAGTCTTAATTATGCTAAGTAATTTATGATAACTTTTACTTGTATTTAATCGACTCAAATGATAAAAGAATTTGTGTATACTAGCTTTTTAGAATCATTATTTATCACTATTCCCTTTATAGTACCGATATAAGCTAAATATAATTATAATTTGAACTAAAAAATCCCTTAAACCTTTTATAAAACATAAAAATCGCTCATCCTGTATAATTACCTATACAAAAAGAGACAAATTACCACCCATAATAAAAAACGCATTATTTTAATACGGGCTATTGATTAAACCCTAAAATAGTTAAGTAGTGCTAACCACTCTAAGCTTCAGTATTGAACAAATTTTCATTATCCTCTGCATTGGGAACGAATCCTGCAGCAAAGGGATTAATCTGGGAAGGCTCAAAAACAAACTCAGGCTCTTCATACTCTTCCTAGTAATATTCCATCTGATATGGAGGATAATAAGAGTAATTATCATAATAACCTCCCATATCATTATCTTGATTATCCTTAGGAGTGGCCTTTTTACACTCAACCCACTTCCCCCCAATATAATTATTATCGAAGTTAAGCAGCACTGACTCTACACTGTCTTCATCCTCGAATGTAATAAACCCAAACCCTCTGGGACGATTAGTCCCTCTGTCGTACATGACGACACTATCTCTGATAATACCAAAACTGCTGAAATAGGCTCTGAACTCCTCTTCGTCAATATTTTAAGGAAGTCCTCCCACAAAAAGCTTATTGGTCTTTTCAATCGGAATTTACTCCTGGGTTTTAGTCTTCTCACGGGGAGTTGCTTACTTGCAGTCTATCTTTTTGCCGTCTAAGTGATGCTGGGTTGAAAGGATTACTTGGGTAGTGTCTGGGTCCTGCATTGTGACAAATCCAAAGCAGCGGGATTTCTTGTTTTCCCTGTCTGACATCAGAATGCAATCCTTTACTTCTCCAAATTGCTCAAAATGTTTTAAAAGGGATTCTTGAGTGGTTTAAGGAGAAAGGCCACCGACAAAGAGTTTTTGAGGACTAGGTGCCGGCTGAGGAGCTGATTCAGACATTTATATAATGGTGAGAAACGAGTTGTTGTAAAGTAAAAATGGATTGTCCTGTAGTCATTAGGAGAAATAAGTTTATTTGGACCTTTTTCAGTATGCTGTGTTAAGAATTAGATAGCTTGAAATTTTTATGTGTTATGCAATTTGTTTTACTAATCCATAGTTTAATTACTAGATTTTATACAATATTGCTTTGAATTAAGCTGCTTTATTAACATGCCTAGTATTAAAATATGATTTAGTATAAAATAAGCTTAAATAATATTCATGTGTTTTATTCTAGCCATTGATTCTCTATACTCAACTACTCTGTCTCTCTTCTTATTATTTCTTCTGCTTTAGGGCTAGAATTCGAAATGTTAGATTGGATTGAATAAATTAGGAGAGTACTTATACATGTCTATTTATTTTGATAAAGTGTTATTTTTACGACAAACAGTTGGGAATAGCTTCTATGTAGTGTTTTTACTTCTATTTACCTGCCTGGCTCTTGTGCTTAGATCGATTTCTATATTATCAGGGAACCATAGCTTTCTTTTTTAATCAACTATTTCTGGAAATTTTATACTTTTTATTGGAGATTGACTATGCCATCTATCTATAATAGATCTTTTTGAGGATTATTAGTACTGTAGATTTTGTATTTCTTATTTATTAAGAGGACTATGACTTCTCGGACTATTGTATAGAGAAATTTTCGTGGTATATGGTAAAGTAGTTAATCTATGATTAGGGGATATTAATGCAGAAGTCATTTCAGGCTGATAACATGTATCAGTCGATTGACTAATTTAGAGTTCAGGCAATATTAATTGCACTTCTCTTTAAGTTTGTTGTCTAGGTGGTTAAATATTCATAGGGCAGAAATAATTAGAAATGGAGAGAAGTTTTAACGTTTTGTTGTAAAAGTTAAGTATTAATAAGCTTAATAATACATTTATTATATAGTGCCTGTAAAGGACTAATTTTAAGTCTTTTAAATAATCTGTAATAAATGGGTTGTGGGAAAAGCTAATAATTCACTGAAGTGAATATACCGAAAGAGAATGTGCCAGAAGAGAATCTACCCAAAGAGAATCTACCAGTAATAGAAAGCAAGCCTGAATAGCAATAAGAAAATTTGGAAACAAATTAAAACGAGATAAATAAGGAGCCTTAGTAGGAAATTATCGATGATTAGCCATCTCAATACGAAGCAAGTGAGAGTAGTATGTTTGAAGATAAAACGACAGTTTTAAGGGAAACACTAATGCTAAGTTAGCCCAAAGCACTATAAAAAAAGGACGAAATTATAAGTATTATATCAGAAACATCATCACCTGAAAAAACTCCTGTAGCAAGTAAAAAATCTCCAATTAAAAGACATAAATTTGATGACTTGATCGATAAAACGAATAATAAAAACACATTGTTTAAATCTAAGGTAGAATCTTTGCCACCAATTACTAATAATAAACCCAATATAAGGTTTGATCCAATAGGAGCAGTTGATTTGAATTTTGATTTCCTTATGGAGGAGGAATCCTAAGAAAGTGATAGTGATAGATATGATAGTTATGGAATAATTAACTATGAACAGCTGGAAAATGAAGCAGAGGTAAATAAACTTATAGATGAGTTAAATTTGATGCAGATGGATATTAATTACTATTAGTTTTAAATAAAGTTAAGTATCATATATGTGTTTATTTGAATCATTATTTTACTCAATTTGATCTTTGTCTAAAGGACTATTAACTCTTAGTATATGAAGAGGCTTCTTTTAATAAAAATATTAATTAGTATAAAAATCAATTCCCTCATCATTCACAACTACTAAAATTAACTTCTAATACTGATTTATATCAGTAAATATAATCAAACAATCCCAAAATTTGCTTTAATCTCTGTAAACAATTGAAATACCAAAATATATACATCTATATTGATATAATGAAAAACTCTTAAAGCTAGCCTGGTAGAAATTTGTAGTAAAAACCTGACAATGTGTCTCCTGAGTATCTTCAATAATTAGGAAGGGAGATAAAGCAATAAGAAGGAAAATTAGCATAGCTAAAAGGTGAAATTAGGTCAAGACAAAGATTAGCAATTTAAATGCAAGACGCTGGTGATAACATAGAAGTGTAAATGAGAAGGCTTGAGGAAGAAATATTTATGAGAGATGGATAAATAGATCAGCTTAATAATGAAGTAGTAGAGCTAAAGGAAAAGGTTAAAATGATGTCTAAGGAAAGTACGTAAGAAAAAGATTAAATTATAGAAAATTTATACTAGGAAAATGATGAGTTGAAAGAAGAGAAGGAAAAGTTAGAGTAGATGATAAGATAATTATAGGAATAGATTAATAATAGTGGAGCTAGTAAAGATGAAATTGAAGAAATCAAATCAAAGTATGATGAGGAGATATAGGCATTGAGAAAGCAACTTGAATAAAAGGAGAAGTTACTAGGATAAGCGTATGCAGAGATAAAAAAACTGACTGATTAATTGAATAAAATGCAAAAATTAAATTAAGAATTAAGTGGAAATGTTAATAGGCTTGAAAAGTAATTGGAAGAGCAAAAGCAATTAAACTTCAATATGTCTGTAGACTAGCAGAATATTCAAGAGCTATAAGAAAAGAATTAGAGATTACTATTAGATTATTAATAATTGCTTTAAAGTAATTAAAAGCATACAGATCAATTGAAGCAAGCTTAGTAGTAGATATCAAATTTACATGCTAAAAATGAGTAATAGTAGTTATAATTAGAGTAAGTGGAAAACTCGTTACTTAACGAAGCTTCAAGAGCTCAAAACTTACAATCGCAGTTATAAGAAGTAGAGGAATAGTCTAAATAAGAGCTGTAAACTTTATCTCATAAATTATAATCATCTGCGTAAGAAATAAAGGAAATTAGACATGAACTGCAAGATAAAGGGTTATTAGAGATAAAATACAACAAATAGGAGGAGTTATATAAAAAGACTAAAGAGCTACTTAATAAATCATAGAAAGAAAATGTTGATTTAAAACAGCAAATAATTTATATAAACAATCAAAGCTAAATAATGCTTGATAGAATTTAAGAATTATAGAAAACACTTAATAATACTAGAGAGGATGTTATTAAAGAGAGATAAGATTATTATAAGCAAATCGATTAATCTAATAAAGAAATAGATGAACTAAAGAAGTAAAATCAGTAATTGCAATTAAGTTTAAATAGCAAAGATGTTGAACTAACTAGAAAATAAACACATGTTATAAACTATAAAAACAGATTAGATGAAATGAAAGAACTAGTAAACAATTCATCAGCAGAGATTTAAAACTCAAATCAAATAATTAAAAGCTTACACTTAAAGCTTCAATCAAAGAAATAAGAAAAATAAGACATTTAAATATAATCTCTTAAAAAGGATAGCACCAATAATTACTTATAAAGTTAATTGAAAGATCTTGAAAATCTAATATAACAAAAAGATAAAGAATTGAAAAATAAAGATAGTATGATCCTAAGAGGAAATAATCAAATCTAATTGCTTAGGTCTTAAATAGCAGATAATCAAACTGAAACACAAACTTAGCCTTCAGAAGATTAAAAATTATTAGAATTGCTGTAATAAAAGAGCAAAGAAGTAAGATTACTAAAAGACATGATAAGATCAAGTTAAATTTAAGTTAAGACTAAAGACGAAGATATTTTCCGTTTTAAGAAAAGACTAAACTTTTTACCAATACTTAAATTCCCAAAGAGAAAGCGACTTTCTAAAACACAAAGAGATAAAGCAAATCCTGACGAAATCTATAAAATAATAAATAACGCTGTTAATGAAATTTCTAAGCTTTAAGATCTACGTAAAAGTTCATCTCCTGTTTTAAACAAAACATTTTATTCTCCAAGACCATAAGCAAAAGATATGCGATAATTCGTGTAAGATTCTACACGGTACATATTACAGCAGTTAAAAAGCGAATTAAAACTGTTTAAAAATGCAAAAATTTAAACTAATAAACTAAGCTAGTACTTTCAATAGCCAGAGTTACTAATAAAAGCTGAAATAACAGTAGAGGAATTTACCCAAATGCTCAACTCCAAAATTCAGCATAATACATAGATAAGGTAATTAATAAAATGAATTATTCGACTGAAGTTAATAATGAAAGAATATTATACACTGAAGTGTATTTTTATAAAGTGCTTTATAAGCTAAATAAGCAGCAGTAGGTAGGCTTAACAATACCAGAAACGTTTATATTTGGATATGGCTTTAAAAAACCAACATTACTAAGCACAGATTATGCATCAGGAAATCTGACATCTCGTAAAAATATTTCTAAACTTGGGGTCTTGGAATGCGCTGTACTTTTTGAAGAAGTTAGAACATAAAAACAATTCCCCATAATGCTTTTAAAGCAAACTCCTTAAAATAATGGCAAAGATCATTGTATTGCATTATTTAATAGCACAGATGTAAGTGTGTAATGAAACGAAATGATTGATTAGAATTAAGAATGTATATTATAGCGTTATATAATGCCTACTTAGCCTGGAAAGATTAGTCTAGTCAAGGCAACTTGAGATTGTACAAAAAATTCAGTAAGAAAATTAGTATACCAGAAGAAAATAATGATTAATAATTAAAAGAAAAAAGCATTTGTTAATTGAATATCACCTTTAATAAAATCAGCTGGGAGTTATTATATAATTAATAAAAACGATAATTATAGCATATTTGAAATTCCCAGCTCAGAACTGATCGACAGAAAAATATTAGAACTAAATCATATAATAGAAAAAATATACTAAGATGAAGTTAAACTAGCCCTGACAGATGCATATTTCCTTAGGGATTAACATGGATATTTGTATTTAATTAATATTAAAAACTATAAGGTTTTCTAAAGGGATTATAAACTTCCTAAAATTCAATAAAAATCTATTTTAAGAGGAAGCTAATCGGTTAAGGCTATAGCCCATCCAAGAAGAGTAAGAAATTTGAATTTTAGGCTTTTAAGTTAAAATTATCTAAAGTTAATTGAAATAATTACTATAATTAAGGTATCTAATTTCAAATGTACCTAACTCTAGATATACAAAATAATCTACTGCATACCCTATAAACAGTTTTTCTTTCTCCACAAAACCTTAAGTAATTTAAAGCTAATGAGGAATATCTTAGAATTATTTCTCTATATACAAAAACAGTTAAGTTTTATCATATATTTACAAATATAATACCTTATCTTCACATCTTTTAACATGTATTAATCAATTGTAAGTTATATATAAATATTATGCTGTAATACAATTTTAGAGTATATTCACTTTTAGCATTTAGTTTCTAATTCATAATTTCTATTTAACATCATAAATCTACAAGCATAGATTTGATTAGATTTTACCTAAAAGATACAGTTTATTGTTAGATCCTGATACACAAAACTTTTTATAGTACAGAGGCATGCATGGTATTTAATCTCATCTCTCACTCAATGAATGTATCTGCTTTTAATAACATCCTAATAGCCTTTTACTGCATTTGCCTCCTAAAACAAATACTGACTTATCAATACACACAATTTCAAAATCTTTTACAAATTACTTAAAAGGTAGCTTAAAATTAGAAATTTAGTTGCTATTATCGATTAAAAAACATTGTTATATTCTAAATACTTTATCTTAGTTTAGCAGAATTAAATTCCCATTATCTAATATATACTATTTTAACAATACTATACTCGTTTATTAGTAAGGTATTTTAACTTCTTGTTAATCAGCGATTTTATTGCTTTTATAGTCAATGCATAGTAATAAGCCTGCTTCTAGTCACACTTTTAGATACATTTTATATAATATTAAAATATAATCATGTTAATTAATATTTCGATCTACTAAATGTAACAAAGTTTATAATTAATTAAAAGGAACTACTCTAATCATAATATGATTCAGACCATGACCTTCAACTTCATCAATTTCCTCCTAGCTAAAATTCTACGGCCACCTACTCCCACAGGCATCACAGAAATCTAAATCAGTACAATGTGCACATTTCCATCTTACATTGACAATTTCCCCAGTACAGTTCCCTAATTTTCTGTTATCACAAATACAAGGATAATGAGCATCTCCCTGTTCATTTCTAGTATATTTATCTAAATTTGTAATACAATGCAAAATCTCATCAAAGTTTTCTGAACTTGGTAAAATTTGATAGACGGGATGCTGATGAGCCTCAAATCCGCAATTTTCGCATAAATAGTACAGTGGATTGCATATTAAGCAAAGATATTACTTAGACTCTAATTAGGATTAGCAAGAACTGCATATTTCTCCTCTTTCTATGGGGGTTATCGTCTGGTATACTTTAAGTCTAGGAACTGCAAATGGAAAAATTTCTTATACATCTTGAACAAAAGATTTGACCTAATTTTCATACTTTGAAATTACTTCACAATTTATGGAGCATCTGTATTGCTCAGCTGTTTGTTAGTTTTCAGAATATGATCCTTAAGCACTGAAAATAATCTTTGGTTATAATTAAGGGTTTACTATAGCAAGTTATTACCGTAAGTTTTAGATTGACTCTAATTTTTCCTCAATTTAGTCAAAACTGTATTATTCTTAGGGTACATTCAATTATATAGGATTTCCTTATATCAGGCTATTTATATCATTCTCTATATCTCTAGAATTAGGATTTCCGAACCACACTATATTACCTTAGTCTATTATAATACATAAAGGTAAAGCTTGGATATCATAACTTTTAGCAATTTAGTTATCAATGCCCTAAGGTAGTATATATGAGCTGTTTTATTATTAAGCATTCAATTTCCCTAGTGAAATCAGTGCAATTTCTACTTACTAATTCCATAATTCATTTCTCTAAGCAAACAATTATAAATTCTAACATGGCTAAATAGAAGGTGCACATCAAGGAGCCCAAAACATCAAAACATGAATTTTAGTACTATCAAATTACTTTTCTATGAATTTGTTTGTACTTTAATCAAAAACTCAGAAATCCAATGCTTTTTACCCAATTTAAATTCCTCTTTTTATAGCTTTAATTTCTTACTGAGTATTTAATCTTTAAATCGACTCTATAATATCTAAATCATCAGGATTTCCTTTCCATACTAATTTCCCACCTTATATCAAAAATGCCCAAGGAATTCCGTCTAATTCTCAGTTTTTTGCTAAATCTGAATTAAATCCATTATCTCCTGCTCAGTACTACAAAAAGTTGCAAAAATGGTTAGCATTACAAAAATCAACCATTGCATCATAATCATCATCTAAAGATATGCCAATTAATTAAACATCTTCTTGATTAAGCTTCTCTCCGATACAATTAAGATTTTATACGGATTCTATACAATTCTAGCTTCAAGAAGCCCAGAAAACTATATAATAAATCTTATCATCTTAAAACTCCATCTAAACACTTTCTTTACAATGATTAACCAATTCAATACTATCAACTATTTCTCCAATTTAAGGTGATATATCAATTTCAAATTTTAACCCTACTTTTTCTTCTTCATTTAACTAGTCTTTAAACTCCTCTAGCAGCTATTTCCTAGATTTACCGACTAAATAGCAATAGGCATTATCTTTCCTAGAATCCGTTATAGTTATATGAGAATAAGCTTTTAATCCGACCTCCTTTATACCGAAACTTTCAGCCTTCTATACTACAGGAAGAACCGATTCAATCTGTTGACTTAACATCTTAATTTTGCTTTAAAAAATGAACAACAATTGCCATTCTAACCAGCTTAGTTTTTCTAATCTTTAAAAACGACAAGACTCACTTGACATGTTTTCCACTTTTACATCTCATATGGGCCCTGGAAGCTATAGGCCAATATCTAGAAGCTCCATGAATTTTGATCAAATGAGCATGTAAAGTGAAAGCACTATGGGAGATGATGTGCGTTCTTTATAGACTTAATTACGCAGAAAGCGATAGGAACTAGAATAATCAAGAAGAAGGTGTGTTACTGCTGAATCTGAGCTAAATAGTGGTAATTTATAAGTAGAAAGGATCAAAGCTTAGATTTTAGTGTAAGAGAACTAAGGACTGCGGAATGAAGTGAAAAAATTGTAAGTTTATGCTTAAGGATAGGGGAACTGAGAGAGTTTGTAGCAATAAATCAAACTTTTAATGACAGAAAATTAATAGTTGAGAAGTTAGTTGGATTAGTGCTAAAAGGAAAGATAGAAGGTAAGAGACCATGGCAACTAGTAATGAATTGAGTACTAAAAGTACATGAAGGAAAGTAACGCTTATATATAATAACTTCAAGCCTAAATCAATAGTGTACAATCCGATTAATCTGGCTCAAATTTACAATACAAATTAATACAAAAGGATGAAGAAATTTAGAAATTGAAGGAATAAGTGAAGTATCTCTAGGAAATTGATTAAATATTTGGCTTGAGTAAGCCACCTTCAACATAATAATCTGAAACATAATAAGAACAAGATAAAGATGACTCAGGCTATAGAACTGTTCCAACTAGTTTATTTGACTAATACAAATCTTAAATATTACATAACATGTTTTAGAAGTTTTGATAAGTTTTAGTTTAAAATTAATGGAAAACATACCGAAAAGATAACCGGTTGGTAGGCTTTTAAGATCAGATTTGAACCTTCCGGACTCTTTAAAGTTCTAGTTGCAATAAAATTTTGATATGTATAGAGAAATTCCTATTTTTGATCTTTAATTTGCTATAAATTTCAGCTATATTGAGAATTTGTTTCGTCCTTCAGCTGCTCCTGGAAGCATTTCCAACTACTAAGAGCAAGTTAAAAGTTCTTAATTGAAACAAATATTAATACAGAGATATTAAAGGTAGCTTAATACTGTATAAGAACTAGAAGAGTTATTCAAAGTTCATATGCTAAGCCAATTACCTGATTCTATAGTAAGGCATAATATTTATAATTTGGAGCAGGATGAGTGAAATTTGATATAAAGCAGTACTTAATTCTAAAATGAGCAATTCACTGCTAGCATTCTAAGGATTAAAAGAGAATCCACTAAGAAAATCTTCCTATTATATACATAAGTTAATTCTATGCTAGATTTTTATTTCCCTGAGTTGGAAAATATCTCTGAATTCAAAATTTAAAAGGAAAAACAAGTTACATTTGCCTAAGAAGAAGAAGTGAATGAAACCGAAAAATGTTCAGAATTAAATTATAGTTTTCTCACTGAAGGAGATGATTGATTTACAAGTTCCCCATTGCAAGATACATCATACAAAGAGATGCTTAATTAAAATCAGACAGTTAGAAAATAGACCAGAGAAAGTTGTGGAGAAAAGTGCTCTGTCTTTTAAATTAGATTAATAGAAACTTTATCATGTTATATAAACTGTATCCAATACACTGATAAACTAATGTGCAGTTATATTAAATTGATACTTACTAAGGTAGTTCCCATTCTAATAGCCCTGCTATAACCTTTCCTAAAGCTCTTCCCACTTCCTCAGCTTCTAGCTTACCTTCCTGGCTACTAATTGTGAAATAAAAGTCTAAGAGTACTGTATAATTGGACACTAAACTGTACCCGAAACTAGTAGCTCCGTCTGTAGATAAAAGCTTATCATAAAGATTTTCTAACCCTTCGCAATTTTGCTTTAATTTTGAGTATTAAGAGTTAACTTTCACAACGAACAGTATTTAATTCATATTGCCATACTCTTGGGTCTTAATAATCTCATTCATAATCTGCACCAACTCCTTAGAAAATGATGCTAATGTTCCTGCGCTGTTTTAACACTCGGATTATTATTCATATGGCTTGCTAAGACCTTTTATCATTCCCTTTAAAAACAGTTCTAGTGTTTCTCCAGTTGGCATATTTTCAAGTTAGGGCTTTTTTATTAAATCTTTTACTATTTTTGCTGTGGTTTTGCCTAAATTCTGAGAATCATCGTTTGAAAATAACTCTAGAATATGGGTGCTTAAATTTGGGGCTTCTATGTATAGATTTAGTAAAAGGTCACTTTAGGATATAGACTGCAAGTTATTAATTGATTCTTATAGTGTTTGCATTTGGCAATCATATATTCCCATAATGTCAGTTGAAGTAAGATCTGCCCAAGCATCTTAGTAATAATTTACGAGTCTTTAGTAAAATATTGAGTAAAGTTCATCTCTGTTATAGTTAATCTTGACTCCTGAATACTCGCTGAAAAAGGATTCAATCATGTCAAATACATAAAAGCTATGTATAAGGGGAAGCATCAGTCCTAGAAATACCATTTTATACAATGTTATTATAGCTGAAAGTGAAATTTATGATCGTAGTAAATTATATTCAAGCAACTTAGAATTATAGTTGATTAAAATAAGGTTGTAATCACCTGAAAGAATGAATTTTATAAAATAATTTTGTAAACTAACTAGATTTATAAGTATGCAATTGTTAGTGCCGTAATAGGTTAAATATATACTAGACTTTATTAAGATGATAATATATTCAAATTAAATAAGATTATATAGTAAACTTAATAATAAGCCCAGCTTTGCTTAAATACATAAAGGTATATGGTTTTATTACCCTTAATCTTATAGAAAATTACTCTTATTAATTGGAATCGATAATTTACGATTAAAAGCGTATTTTATTATAAGTTATAAGAATTATTTAATACATTAAATACCCAATTCATTAGAAAGCTTAACCAATTAATTTAATAGAACATAAAGCTCACAGTGTTTAAACCACAGTATAATTTCAAAATAAGATTTTACACCTTCATAAATATAACTCCAGCTTCAAAAATTATGTATTAACTAATGCAATATATTATAGCTCCGCATACGAACCTATCCGTTTTATTTCTGTAGAATTTTTAACAACTAATTCAAAACTTATTTTACAACAAGAGCAAATATACCTAAAAAATATCTATGAGCATACCCTTAAAACAACCCTTATTACTTTTACATACAATAAATTACTACCCCATTAAGCACATTAAAAATTTCTAAAATTCAACTACGCAAAAAACTCGCGGCTTTTACATTTTTTCCGAAATATAGTTATTAATTCTGCGCTTTGTTTATAATTAATTCTCAGAATGAAAAACAACCAACAGCATGCAAGACAAGAGATCCGCGACATTGCAGATCTACAACTAGACACCTAGTATCCTACTTTACTAAATAACTCACTATAGATGTTATTCGAGTCTGATACTGAATCTTCATGTTCAGATACAGATTCAGTTGATATAATAGACAGTTTAATAGGAGCAGTAGAGGAAAATCATGTAAAAAAAGCAAAAACGACCAAAAAGTGGAGCTTTAATGATGATATTCTTCTGGCTGAATCTGTAGGAAAATATGGCAGAAATTGAAAGCAAATATCAACGGTTATGGGAAGAAGTTGCTAGGAAGTTAAAGCTAAGGCTATTGAATTAGAAAGTTATGCTGATTTAGCTTCTAGTAGCACAGCAAGTTAAAAAGAAGACGTTGTAGGCGAGATTAAAAGAGATTTTGCTTTATTGGCTGAAATGTGTAAATTAACAAGTGAGGAAATAAACAAGCTGAAGCTTTGTTGAGGTGAAATCATAAATTAATAATATCAATTAATATGAAATGTGAATTATTGATGTATTTTTGTTTTTCTATGCAAAAGTTGTTTAACATATCAGATATTATTTGAAGTAAACTATAACAGATCTATCATAATTTAACTACAATCTATTAAATAATCTACAGTGAACTAACTAAAACCAGCATAAACTCTCTAAAATATAATAAAAATGGGTTGTGTGAGTGGAAAAAAGAAAGAATCTCCATAAGTAACTCCTCAAGTACAAGAAGATAAAATTGATGACAAACGATAAACTTCAGCATATGTCACCGCTGACGATAAGAAAATCTTTAAATTGGAGCAAAACATTGCATAAAACGAATTCGAGCCAATCTAAACAAATATATAAACCGAGGTGAAACAAGATCTGCTTCCATAGATATAACCTCGGCCTAATGCTAATATTTTAAACAATGTTGATATTTTAGACAATGGACAGGATTAATGAGGAGTTCAAGCTGAATTATAGTCGTCTTTCTCGACAGCATAAAAATCCTCCAATTCAAAACGACTTTAAGACCACGAGAAAATAGAAAAACTGTAAGTTGAATTGTTAAATTCTGAGGATGATGAAGCCATTGTAGAAAGCAAAGCTAAGTTTGTGTCAGAGAGCTTCGATTTTTCTCCTATTAATATAAAGAAAGAGTAGAAGGAAGTATATGTAGAAGAAGAGAGCTTTGATAGTCTTGTTTCTTATCATGACAGCAGTGAAAGCTTCTATGATAGAAGATAAGAGGAGAAGTATGTATAAAATGTTATTGTGCCAAGTTTGAATAACAATTTTGAATCAATTGTTAATCATTTTGACTTAGATTAGTTTGAAATACTAAGAAAAACGCCACAGTCTTAAATGGAGTCAGCTCATGATAATTTTACTGCACAAAATGATGGGATGTTAGATGATTTGCTGGAAGAAATAGATGATATTTAATTAATTTTTTCTCTGGTAAAATTGTACTTCCTTAATAAAATGATTAATTATATACACTTATAATCTCAAGCATGTATACATAACAATTTCCGTCTACACACAACAAATCTTAATACACAATGCCTTATAATATAGAATCTATATTAACTCTCTAAATATGGCATACTAAAGCAATTAATAAATGGAATCTCGTCGCCCTCCACCTTCTTTAAACATTCCATAAAGGCAATCAAATATAGATGTGGCAATAGAATCTCCTTAAAGCCGTATAACAGTCTCAAACCTAGAAGAATTCACTATTTTAGATACAATAGGAAGAGGTGCTAGTGCGACAGTTTACAAAGCAGTCCACAGCTCCTAAACGGTAATGGGGCTAAAATAAGTAAAGCTTAGTACTGACAATGATCATAAAAGGTAATTAATTACAGAAATAAGCACTTTAAACCGCTGCAAAAACCCTCATGTTATTTATTCATATGGAGCTTTTCAGTAATCTGGATTTATGAATATAGCGTTAGAATTTGCAGATAAGGGAAACCTTAGTAGAGCTTTAAGCTTTGTTAATTTTATTCCAGAAGACATCATCGGCCATATTGCCTTTTAGGTGCTTACAGGACTAAAATATTTACATAGAAAAATCAAAGTAATACACAGAGACATAAAACCTTCTAACCTTCTACTTCACTCTAGTGGATTGGTGAAAATTGCTGATTTCAATGTAAGTGGAATAATGACTCATACGGATGCCACAAGAGACACTTTTATAGGTACAGCGAAGTATATGTCAGTAAGCTTTTACTTAGGCAGCCTGAGAGACTAATTGATTCTCGCTATCACTCCGATACTGATATATGAAGCTTAGGAATGAGCCTGCTTGAGTGTGCCTTGGGCCACTTTCCATATGGTGATGAGGGGATTAATTATTGAAGTCTTTTAAACTTGATAAAAGATAGTCCAACACCTCAGCCCCCAGAAAGAAGCTCTCCTGATTTTCAAGATTTTATAAATACGTGTCTAGGGAAATAACCAGGAACTAGAAGCAGTGTTTCCAGGCTTCTAAATCATCCATTTGTAGTTGCAAATGCTAATCCTATAAATTTTACTATATGGCTGGATAGTATTCCTAGTTTGTGAGCTAATCTTAATATAAAAATGGATTTTGTTTAGTTAGAGGAAAAGGTAGATGGGTTAATGTTTATTATGTAAATAGGAATTGGATTAATATAGGTTATTTGATGCTTAAAGGGACTTTTGTACTAAAAAACACATATTTTACTGTTTTAGATAACTCTGATTACAGTTTATAACATAATTGTTAATGGAATTGAATATTACCAGATTTTAATACTTGATGATTTGTTTATTATAGTTGATTCAAGAGTTTTATTCTAAGGTTTGTATTACTTTTAGATAAATTTAGTTATCATAGATTTTATTATCTTCTATAGTAGTAAGTATAGCCAAAATAGCTCCTATTATTTAGACCTTATTTAGAAGTACAGTCTGATATGAGTGGTTGTATACTTAATATTACAAGGAAACGTAATGATAACCTTCTACTCACTGGAACGATAAGTTTTTGATATAAAGGGCAGATACTATTATGATTTGTTGTTCGATAGGCAGTTCAGATTTATTTGATATGTACTAAATCTGCTTATAGCTTCCCTGTTATCAACATTTCTTAGAAATTGAGCATACTGTGGACATCTAATCATGCTTTTACTCACTAATTTAGCCTTGGTAATCTTTTAAGATCATATCCCACTAGAGCACTGGAGAACATTAATCAATTTAACACAGCTTTGAATAAATTTCCACCTTTAGTCAATGTTATATCAATTAATTGTAGAAGATATCAATGAAAAGGCTTATATTATTCATTAAAACAAGTTCACAAATATTCTTTCACGTAAATTATCCATAATAAATTAACTCTTAATATGTCTTAATAGTTTTCAAATTTAGCATCAAGGAAAAAACATTCAGAACTTTAGTATAACCCTGAGAAAACTAGAATGCTTAAGAATTCCTAGGAGTATTAAGAGTACACTTAATGATTACTGGAAAATGGAGCTATTTATCCGTCTATTGGGTTTCCAGCAGTGTTTGGTGAAAACTTGATAGGCTGTAGAGCTAAGAAGGTAATACCTAATAATAAAGCTTATTGCTTTGTTCCTTACAGCATAGCTATAACGCCCTAAAAGGCCAAAGATAGTGATATAGGGTTTATATACACTAATCATCCTCAGTGATTTTAAGGTTAGGGACGGTAAATTGACAATGTTTTATTTGTTTTTGCCATGTATCAAAGAATCATAGGAGAGTAGAGCTTGTGATATCCTTACATAAGAGTGCATTTGGGTATTTAAACTATTTTAGATTGAAGTGAGAATGATTTAGCAGAATTGTAGGATTTAAGGCTTTAGTTATAAATAAATTAGCTTAAAACTCAGATTTTGTAGTAATGGGATAAATTATATAGAGAGGTGATTCAAAATTACCCTGATTTATTCCCACCTGATTAGGATTTACAAGGGATTTTTATTTGAGCTTACAAATTTACAACTACAAGATCATTTGCTTGAGATGGAGGAATGATTATTCCTCTTGCTGATTAATTCAACCACAGTGATGTTTATATATCTTATACTTCTAAAACCTGTTCATACTTGCAGCATTACTCAACTGGAATGCTTTGTGAAATCGATTATATGGATTTTAGTGACTCGTATTCTAGTATCTATACCAATATAGAGAAGAGGTCATATACAAATAGATTGTAAAAGTATTTGAGTGAGAATTTGAATATAGATAGAATACAGAATATTAATAATATATGGGAAGTTGAAGAATTTATAAGGAAGTAATATACTAGTTCTGAAGAGGAAGATTTAAGAAATTACGATTCTTAAGATGAAATATCAGATGAGGAAGAAATTGATTATTAAGAGTTTAAATAAGACAATAAGAATAATCCATCCTAGGAGAAATTTTTTATACTATAAACGGGTGAAAAGTGCACCTTTGAGGAAAATGAATAAGTGTATAATAGCTATGGAAGATTGAATAATACAGATTTATTACTTGACTATGGGTTTGCCTTTTATTTAAATACTTATGATTCATTATTAGTGTTTATATGAAACAAAGATTTCTAGCATGCTTAAGGATTAGTTCAGCCAGATTAGCTTATAGAGAAAATGTACAAAACTGGTAAAAATACACATTTATCACATAATACACAGATTTTCTAGGTAAAATACAACAAACTTAATATGAATTTACTAGATTATATCAGACAGGATATTAACTAAGATAATCAAGAAGAAGAGCAATGAGAACCAGACTCAATACAGCAAACTTATATAAGGGAAAGCCTAGTATTAGATAAAGCTTTAGAATACTATTCCTTCATTCAACAAAGATTCACAACACCAAAAGCACACGATAAAGAGCAATTGACCTAAAATATATCTTCTAGATTATTTGCAGCACTAAGCTATAGACTGAATTAGAAAAGAATACTTGAGAAACAAATAAAATTAATAGTTTATCTAAAATAAGTAGTATAGAGACTCCAGTCAGGGGAGAATTTTCACAAGGCTCATCTTCAAACAAAAAGTCTTAAAGAAATAATGCAAGTTTACCCATGCAGAAAATATTTAAAACAGCTTAGATTTAATAACTAATTATTTTAATGTCTGCAAAATTAGACGCCTTAAAACATGCAGTGGAAATTATACGAAAATATGAATAATAAGAAGCTGAACTGGATAGTTTAACTTAACAATTAAAGGATTAGAATTAGTATATTTAGCAATTACATGAGAAGCTAGAGGAATAATAAGATTAAGTATCCCCTTAAGAAATAATTCAACAGTTAAAAGCCGAGCTGAAAGGGCAACGTATTGAGAAAGAGCAGCTATTAATGGTGACTTTTATTCAGTAATTTTCAGAAGCTTTGTGAATAGCTTAAAATGAGTAAAAAGTTCTTTATAAGGAGCCGGAGTAATAAAGCTTGGTATTATAACTATCTCAGTTTTAACATATAATAAAAAACGATCAAAAGATCTGAAATAATATACTGGAGTATCTAGATCATTACTGTATAGTAAAACTAATGAGTACATCAAAATTCATCCAGGAGGAATTATGCAGCTAAAGACACATTTGATCAAAAATAGTTCTATCAGTATCCCAAACGATTCCAAAGCCAATAGTTACATATGATATTGATACAAATAAGGAAGAAATAAAAGTGTTATTACAAAAGTAAGTTTTATTAAGACATATATACAAAGAAATTCCCCCTGGCAAAGAGTTCGAGGAAAAATTGACGAATACAGTTAAAACATTGTTAGCTCTAGAGAAAAATACAAGAATTGTTACTTCTAGTCAAGAAGCCTAGTAAAAATTTAGCTCAATTCCCGAACTAGTCATAGGAAAATTCACTATTCCTAAAACAATAGACATTCTTTAAAAATCAGCATCTCTATTTTCAAAAGACGCTGGGAAAATGGGAGAATGGATTTAATTTATACAGAACACTATAGCAGGGCTGATATACGAAGGAGCATTGCTTTAAATTGAAACATAAGAACTTGAAGTCTTAAAAGACTTTTTAGCTACTAAGCTACGGAAAGCCAAGGCCAGAATCAGAGAATTGGAAATAGTTAAAGAACATGCAGAAAAACTGCTTAAATAGGAAATGGAATCAAAGGAATATTTACTTACAAGAACACATGAGTTGGATCATTTAAGTATATAGTAACTAGGGGCCATAGGCTCACTTAAGAATATAGTAGAGGAGTAGAAGCTTGAAATATTAAGACTGGAGAAAGATAAAGAGGCTCTGTATACGGATTTTGAATAAAAGCGGAAAATATTGGCAGATGAAATTATTTATTTACGAAAATAAACAGAAAACTTAAACACGCAAAAATCAGAGTATTTGAGTGCGTTTAAAGAGTTAAAAGAGGTGTTTGATAATCTAGAGCTAAAAATTTAGTATTAAAATGGGAAATTGTGTTGCAAAGGAGAAAAAGCCTTAACCATTAAGACGTGAGTCTGTTTTTAGAAAGGGTAGTTAAAAACGAACATGAGAATAGAAAAAGAAGTCTATTTAGCTTAAACCAAAATAAGCTGATTTCAATGAAATTTATAGAACAGTCGAATAAATATCTGCCACTGAGGCAAGTGTTAAATTAAAAGTATTAGATAGAAAGACTAATAAATAGTATATAGCGACTTAAATCTTTAAAAACAAAGCATAACAGTCACTAAAAGAGATTAAACTAGAAATAAACGTAGTAAAACGATTAAAGCATCCAAACATTATTAAAATTTATGATTTTTTAAGTAATGAAGATACTCTATCTATAGTTGAAGAGCTTTGTGAAGGAGGTAATCTAATATAAAGAATAGCTAATCATCGGCATTTTGATGAAAATTAGGCTGCAAAATACATGCATATGTTGTTTTCAGCAGTTTAACATTGCCATTAATCAAAAATAATTCACAGAGGCATTACTTCAGATTCAATTTAATTCAGTACTAAATCTCTTACATCAGAGTTAAAGTTAACAGGATTTGGCAGCTGTAGATAATACGAGGAAAAAACCTCATTAACAAAAATAATGCCAATTTCTAACTATACAGCCCCTGAGATGCTGCAGAAGAGATACAATTTTACTTCTGATATATGAAGCTGTGGAGTTATCATGTACCTAATGCTTTCTGGAACTTTACCATTTACAGGGAGAGATGAGTAGGAATTACAGGAAAATATAGTTTTTGGCCCTTTAAGATTCATGGGTAAAATTTGATAAGGAGTGTCAAGAAATGCTAAACAGCTGATTGGAAGGCTATTAGACAAAGATCCTTAGACTAGAATTAATCTAAAAGACGCCTTGCAATCTGACTGGATTAGATAAGGATTTGAGGGAGCCATACTTACTAAGCCTCTCACTAACAAATTTTTCAGTAGAATTCGCGCATTTGAAATAGGAGATAAGCTGTAATAAGCGGTTCTATTCTTCTGTACTTTTGACAATATAGGACAACAGGAGCTAGAAAACCTTAATGAAATTTTTCGAAGTATTGATTAAGATGGAGATTAGTTATTATCAAGGGAGGAGTTGAGGGAAGGATTACATAAAATGAATTTCATGGGAGATGTTGATGATCTACTAAATAAATGCGATGTTGATGGAGATGGTCAAATTTCTTACGATGAGTTTATTATGTCTACTAGGGATTGAAAAAAAGAGCTAAATTAGTCCAAGCTAGTCCAATTGTTTAAAAATTACGATTAAGATGGAAGTGGGACATTGGATGCTAATGAGTTAAAAGCTGCATTAGGGGGTGATGAGATTTCAGATAATAATTAAATTTGGGTAGACATGATAAAAGACGCGGATCAAAATGGAGATGGAGAACTAGATTTACAGGAGTTTATACAGTGCATTTTGAAGAATTTTACATAGTAAATACCATTATAACAATTTGAATAAATAGTTAATGTTATATGCGTCGATACATAACTCCTGCAATCAATTAAGTTTAAAATTCAATAAGATAATAAGATTAATTTTTTATTCTAATATGATTTTTAACAGGGATTATTTATTTACTTGGACATTAGTTAAAATCAAAATGGAAATCAATACTACATAAAATAAACCTTCTGTTTTTACAAATCTAGATTCCCTCTTGAGTTCGGACCAAGGAGATGTACGTTGACCCGTGTCCCTTGAATTGCCAAACCCTTTTGAATTGCACGGGTAACTGTTTCCGTAGGGTTCGGATTCTAATAACTAAGAATAAAAAATTGACAAAAAACAAGAAAAGGAAGCCCTTAGGAATGTAACTGCGTGTCCTCATAAAGATAGAAAGCATTATGCAAGGAATATGTGCAGTAAATGTTATCATCGTTTTGGAAGGAGAAAACTTTGTTGGGCTTGTCCTCATACCGATAGGGTATTGTATGCAAAAGGGCGATGCCAATTCTGCTATTTAAAGTATTATCACCGTATAAGAGTAGCAAAAGGATTATAGTTAGGTAAATTATTAATAATTTAACTTTCTTCAAAGTTTGATGTAAAGCTACTCAGCCCAATAAAATATTTTTATGCTTTTTTATTAGTATAGTGTATTATAAAGACTGAAACTCCTTTTGACTTATTAGAAGTAAGTGCCTTGCAAGTAGATTGCTATGTTAAGTCTGAGTTAACTAATAAATTTCTTTAAATGAATCATTTAAAATTGATATTCCAAATTGGATACCCTTATATAAGAATAGTTGGACATTCCTAATAACTAACTACAACTTTTTACCAAATTTGAAATAAAAGAATAGTAAAATTTTAGAATTGAGTGATTTAAGTTCTATAAATAGATCTTTGTCATAATATTGTTTTGCTAAGAGTTAATTAACCTATTGATTTATAGATTTTTGTTTAATGCAAAAGAGAATAACACAAGAAAAGTTTAATAATCAAAATATAGGTAATGTCAAGCATAAATATGAGTAAAAGTTATTAAAATATTTTGATTGTACGATACAAATAGGGAATTTATCAAGTTTGAAGATATAATATTAATTATCATACTGAAATTTGTATTATATACGATTATTAGCATTAAAGAATTAATTATACTAATCATAGCTTTAAGTAATTTAGATGATAGATACTACTTGCATAATATTAAAACTTTTAACTATATGCTAATGAGAGTAATTGCATTCAATCATCAATCCCTTATTTATGAAAGACTAGACCATTGCTGAATTTATAATCTATCAACATAGTTATGGTCTAAATTCATATTACCTAATATAATATGCATTACTTATTCATGCAAATAGTAATAATATACTATAAAAGTTTCGGTAATGAAAACGCTTAAACCAAACTTATAAAATCCTATAGTTAAATTTACTCATATATTGACATAAGCTAATTCCAATGCTTAAAAAGGCACAATTAAGCTTTTAATACATAATTACCCTAGAATACATATTTAGCCATATCTATACATAATTATGCTGTATATTATAATCCCTAAAATAAATATGCTTTTACACAAATTTAATAACACCAATGTAAGAATTATTAATTACTCTACTCTTTACAATAAACCCAAACACTTTTAACTATTAAACAAATAAAGAATTTAAAAATAATGGTTGAAGGTGTCAAAAGATTTAACATTGAAATAGGTGATAGATTTGTATCAGTAAGACCATTTGCTAATTTTATCAAACTAAAGAGTTGATTATGAAACAAATGTTAAGCTAACGTCAAAGGATTACACGTAAAAGATCAAAATATGCTAAAAATGATAAGAAATGAAAAAGACTATTAACAAATACTCAATTACTTTAATGACAGAAGAATAATCAATGTTGACCTAGGATTTTTAAACGTAAAGCTCCCTAAAGAAAATCTTACTAGAGTGAGGCCAATTTCTAAATTGCGGCAAAAAGGTAAAAAGCTAAAGAAGATACGGAGACAACGAAGACAAAAGAATCAATAAAATGTACTAAATATTGATAATGATTTAACTAGTGTAGATACAATTGTAATAAACAAAAGCAACGTGAGAAGTTCTTCCAGAAACAATGATTAAATGGTAAATGCACCATAGAGAAAAGAACGCTACTACTCAAAAGTGTTGACTATATCTGGTTAGAGTTCTTAGCTTTCTAGTATTCAGAATTCACCTTTTAAGTTAGTTGTAGAATAAGAAAATCAATAAGAAGTATGGGACTAGCCGTAATAAATAACACATTTTTGTTATTTTTTAACTCCTAATATTTTAATGGGAATAGACTTATCAACCTTTCATATTGCATAGGTGGCTTTAGATATAATTGATAAAAACTCCAGATTTAACGCTGCTATAAATGGCACTGTATTTGTTACCAGTGGGAAGAATAAAAGATATAGTGGACTAGTTGATCTTAGTACAAAGCAAGTTATTTAATTAGCAGAGCTTCCTTATGAAATCATGTTCCATAGCTAATTCTTTTATCAATAATCTACTTGGGTTATAGGAGGATATACAGATAATCATTAATGTACTGACTAAGTCATAGCTTTTGAAAATGAATAATGAATTTAAAAGCCAAATTTAAACGTTCCAAAGTGCAAAGTGAGCATAACAGAGGTTAATAATTAGCTTTATATAGCAGGAGGCTAGGTTTATACTGAAGGGAAATTTTGTAGTTTGAATATGATAGAAAAGCTTACTGGTAATTCATGGGAGATTTTAGATATCAAATTACCCTAAGAAATACATTCATTTGGATTTTTTATAAGAGAAGATTAACTTTTTGTTGTAGGAGGAGTCAATAAAGAAGGTGAGTCTGAAAGTGTGTTCTCTATTTAAAACTCCTCTCATAGATATTAACCAAAATAATAATTAGAACTTCCAGAATCTTTCACTCAAAATAACGTGGCACTAGATACTGAAGAAGCCCTTTTAATATCAAATAAAGGCAATATTTACTCTTATAGCTTTGAATTAGATTCAATAAAGCCAATAATGCGCAATTTTTTTACTTAATTATAGTTTTTTATATTAGATAGTAGTGTTTTGTTGATAAATCAGGATTAGTTATTAGGGGAGTTGTATTGTTCTTATTTATTACATGAGCTAAAACTACCAAATCGTTTTATTCAAATAGCTAATTTCAGTATTTATTATGTAAAATACAAGATATTTACTTCAGAATTCATTTTAGGCTTAACTTCTCAAAGTTGCATAATGAAAATCGTAAACATAATAAGACAATGTATAAATATCAGTATTGCACATTTTATTGAGGGTTGTATACTATTTTACTAAAAATCAATCTGAATATATGTAATAAATCTAATTCTCTATATTCCCTCTACTTAAGAAGATCCTTTTATTTTACTTAATCTTTAAGTCGTTCTCTCTATAATAAAATGAGCTTGCTTGTTGATCTAGTGGCTGCACTCGTTTTAATAGTAGGCTAATGCATTCCTTATGCTTCCTAGATTAATGAAATAAGAAGTACAGGTAACTCAGAAGGGTTTAGTATAAATATATCATACACATTAATAATCTGTAATACCTTAAGAATATTCTTTTGAATTGGAAGCCCATTTGGACTAGTTCTCTTATTATAGTCAATAGTTATGCTAATTCTACAGTATTACATATTATGATTATGTCATGGAACCTAAAACGAGAAAATAATACAAAAGAATCCCAACTAATTTTTGCTAAAAGGTAACATATATAAAGTAAATTACTCTGTTATTTCATGGATAATTCTATCCATCATAACAATTTGGTTAATTGAATACGAAAAATTCTTCTAATTTCTAGGCTACATTGCATTAATCATAGAATCTGTAGTTCCATTTCCGTAAATTCTAAAAAATTATAAGCGTAAAAGCACCAAAGGTGTTTCCTATAGCATGATATGTGGATGGATGATAGGAGATTTAGCAAAAACTGTGTATTTCATTTTAGAGAAATCCCCTAATTAATTTTTGCTATGTGGAATTATTCAAATTTTTTTAGACATCATAGCTTTGATGTAATTTCTAATATACCAAAATATTACAGTATCAGCTAACAAAGAGATATTTATACAAGATTAATAAAGAACGTATCAAGATTAAGGTGATTCATTCAGCAAGTTACTTTAGAATAATTAGCACTTTTACATTTAATGGTACTGATAAAATTTATAGTTAATTGATCGATTGGGTAAATAATATGGAAGAAACTTATAAGGTTTAAAGAGGAAACATTGAAATTGTTATTCTAAAGCATCCAAGATTACAGAGAGTTTTGAGAGCGAATAAGAGGGAAGTAACTGGGAGTCCTCCGATGCGATTATCTGATTTAGATTAACCTAGGTCTGGTAGGTTACAATTAAAGAATAGATTAATAAACGAGTAGCATTAGTCATAAATGACTGATACAGGACTTAAGTAGTATAATAGTATCATTTAATTTGTAATTTTATGAGTCATGATATATATTTGTTAAAAGTAAGGATAATGTCTCTTCCTTAATACTATTCATCAATATTTTTACATTTGACTTATCTGAGTATTTTGATATACTATATAGGTAATCATTAGGTACTATTGAGAAAAGCTTGGCTTATCAGATACTGATTCATGATAAGTTTTATGCTTAACTTCAACTAAGAAAATGGATTAGAAAAATAAAAAATGGACTACGAAGGTATTCTACAAAATAAAAGAGCCGTGACTGAGGTACTAAAGCATCCCCGTTTGCTTAGAGTGTTAAGGGCTAATAGAAGAGATGTATCAGGAAGCCCTCCAATGAGACTAAGTGATGAATATCAGCCAAAATAAGGATCACTACTCGAGATAAGGGAATCGAGAGCTATGAAAGTATAATGAAGTCTTAGGTATTAACCTTTAATGTAACTATAAAATATATTTAAATTTAAATTAGGGGGAAATTATGAAAATGGAGCATTTTATAATATTTTATAACAGTGCCCCTACTTATTCACCCGGCTCACAAATAAACAGCAGTATAACCAACTAAAACACCATGTTAAATCTTAAATCAACTTACTAACTCAAAGCTCGGTCCTTATAACTCCCTCATCAATTTGAACAGCTGAATTTGCCTTGATATACTCAGAAATGCCTTCAGCTGATCTATCCCCCTCGAAGTTCTTTCCTGTCTTACTGTTAGCTGGGAAAAACTTTAGAGTAGGGAACCCTCTTATATCCTATCCGGGTACTTCATTAGCAGTGGCATCAATCTTAGCAATAACAACAGACTCAACATCCTTAAACATCCCAGCAACTTTCTCGTAGTCAGGTGCTAATTTCTTACAGTGTCCGCACCAAGGAGCATAGAACTCAACGAAAACATCCTTAGTAGTATCAAACACAACCTCCTCGAAGTTCTTACCGACCAACACTCGTACATCATTTTCATGTGACTGCTCCGGTACTTCTTAGGTCTTCAAATACATCTCAAGTGTTCCTTTCTCCCAGTCTTAAATGAACTTCTTTAAACTTTCCTCTGAAATCTCAGTGGTCAGCTTGTACTTCTTAAGTGACTGGTTCCTAGTATCAGCGATGAAGCCTAAAGGTTATTCACTTCCACTCACTCCTATATAATCAGCTAGTCTTCCGTTTTCAGGCTTGTTTAAGTCAACCTTAACAAAACTAATTACAGATCTCATTTCAACAGCCAATGCGTTTTAGATCTCATCATACTTACCAGCCTCAGAGCTGTCTCTAAACACAAACAGAGCCGGGTTTCCATTTCTGAAAATATGATCAATTGCTTTATCATCAAACTCCAGTACCCATGGTAAAGAATTCACTTCCAACCATGCCTTGATAGCACTGGAAGTAAAAGCTCCAGAATACACATTCTTTCTATCGTCAAACTGCTTGAAGAGGATAAGTCCTGGGTTTTTGGCATCAAACTGCATGAATTAGTCAGTGTTGGTGAAGGTGACAAAAGTTATATCATCTAATTGCCTAGCTGCGGTTTCATACTCCTTCTCAGCAACTGATCCCTTATCAGTAAACAAAACAGCGACTACTCTGTTCTCGTCAATCTTTTTCTGTAAATCGTCAGCTTGTTCAATCTATGTAGAAGCAGGTCCTACTTTCTTTAAAATCCAGTTAACAATTTCCTTTTCAGTCCTTCCACCAGTATATTCTGTAGGTGTTCCAGCAGTAAAGAACTTCAGAGTGGGATATCCCTGTACTCCGTACTTAGCAGCACTGGCTGTGTTCTCAGTTGCATCTACTTTAGCTATTCTTATAGGTGGGTCTTAATTCTTAAGCGTAGTTGCAGCCTTGGCATACTCAGGGGCAAGTTGTTTGCAGTGACCGCACCATGGTGCATAAAATTCTACTAAGAGGTCCGTATAAGTGGAAAGAGCCTCTTCTAAATTGGCGTCAGTGAGCACCAGTACGTCCTCTTCCTCCTCGAATTACGCGCTAGAGAGTAGCATGAGAGCTAAAATGATCAGAGTTTTGGCCATTTATTTATATCAAGAACACGTGTTAGTGCTTTAAGCTTTTGGAGTGTAATGAGTGGAGTAAGTGTTGCTGTTCTGAGCGCAGGTGGTTCTAGGTAGTTTATAGAGTTGACAGTTAGTTTGAAAGTTGCAGCAGTTGGTCATTCCGATTGTCGTCTTTAGTGATCAGTTAGAGGATCAGTTCCTTGTGGATTTTTAGCATTTCTGAGAATTTTGAGCTTAGGGAGTGCTGGAAACTTTGGAAAACTTGTATTGGGATGAGGTCTGGAAGGTCTGGGAGGTCTGGATGGGAGGAATGAGTTGAAGGGTTGGCAGATATTTAGGGCTCTGGAGGCTGTACTGGTGATTAGTGGATTAAATTAGGAGTGTCAGATCGTATACCGTATGGAGTGTCTGCAGCTTTTATAATTATACTACCGTCTATTGAATCCTCTACTTAATGCACTCTAACAAATGACCCATTGTGACTTTGTTGAGCATTGAAGTTGATTTTATAGTCTTACGTATTGTTATTTATAATAAATCTTCCTCTTGTTTCCGGATCCATGTTTTATTCTAATATATGCAAAATCTTCTTCCATTTCACAATCCGTAAAATTTGAACGAAAAATGAACGAGTTGGCCTAATTATTAATCTAAGCTTAAGGTGGAAATATTGAAGTAATGTAAACTGCAACACTTAAAATAACTGAAATATAAAAGAACTCACCAGCCCAATTGATTCATGATCTCGGCTAAATAATATCATCGGATGCTAATGCCAAATTATCACGTCAATTAGCAGGAATTTTACTAAAAAACCTTATTTTAAACACTTATAACGATTAGGCATTGGAAAATTTGTGAGAGAGTACACCGTAGGAGGTTAAGGAGGAGGTTAGGAATAATGTACTGGAAACGTTAGCATGCTAAGATCTATAGATTGTGTAAGCCACTGCCCAGGCAGTAGCAGCAATTGCATAGAAGGATTTCCCTGCAAATAATTGGCCTAATTTACTTAATATTTTAGTTTTAAACTCCACACATGTAGTTCAGTAGGTAAGATAGGCATCGTTGCTGGCAATTGGGTATATATGTGAAGCGTTAAAGGAGTATAAGTTTTAAAAGGAAACTGTTGATAAGATTTTAACTGTTATTATTACGAATTTGATGTCGGAGTAATTGGATAATGAAGAGCGACTAGTGGCCTTAGAGGCCCTAAGGAACTCTATTAGAATGGCTAGGGATAATATGGATAATGATGCAGAAAGAAAAGTTATTATTGATCTACTAGCCAGCAATTTTAAACAAAATGATGAATTAGTGTAAAATGTAATTATACAAATTTTGTGTGATATAGCTGAGTAATTTTATGATTAAATTGAAGGAAGTTTGGAAGATATTGGGAATTTAAGCTATCAGGGAATTTTAAGTGAATTCGAGCAAGTTTCTATACTTGGAATTGAGTTTTGGAATATAATAGCTGATAAAGAGAGCTAGGATATAAGGAAAGGATATACATTTGCAGCTTTCAGATCTTTAATTCCGATTTTATTGTAAAAAGTTACTGTTTTTGATCCAGATGATGAAGGTTGAAATTTGCATAAGGCTACGGGATGTACTATCCAGGCAATAGCCAAACTAGTTTAAGATGATATACTAGATGCTTGTGGATCTTTCATAATGACATAAATAGTCAGCCCTGATACCAATTTTAAGATCTCTGCTTATATGGTACTAGGATCAATACTAGATGGGCCAAATTAACAAAGAGTTCATACAATTGCAATGTCCCTTTTACAGTAAATTTTCAATGCTGTTTAAGATAACAATATTTACGTAAGACAAACAGCCACCTGAGTACTGTAAAGAATATGTAAGCACTGTCATTCTATCATCTTCAACCCACATACTCTGGAAAGGATTTTAACACTTCTTATATAAAGAATTTAAGATTAACATAAAATAGCATGCCATGCATGCTGGGCTATTATTAATATAATTGACAGTAGCAGAGAAGTGAATTTAATAAAGCCAGCTTGGTTTTAAACTATAATAGATGCTTTACTATAAGCTGCTTGCTAAGGAAATGGTTATATACAAGACAGAGATTTATAAGTTTCGGCGTTTTCAGGAATTACCACACTAATTGAAAAGGCCCCTGATATATGCAGCTAGGTCATTTATGCAAAAATTCCCCAGTTCTTGCAGTATTTACAAGTAAGTTAGAGTCTAAGCAATGCAGAAGTCATATAACAATTAATCTGCTCTGCTTTATAAAACTCTTTTAGATAAATTGAATCAGAGTGAATGCAAGATGAGCAAATCAGTCAAACTGTTTCAATTATTCTAGAGATATTCAGAAATAAAGGCTAAATTTTCGAAGAAGGGCTTTTAGCACTAGGATCACTTGCAAGTTGTGTTGAAAATAAATTTGAGAAATATCTATCTATAGTGTCACCTTACATTATATGTGCTCTTGAGGATATTTTTAATAAGTAAATATGCCGGGCAGGAGTTTTCTGTATAGGAGATTTAGTATAAGGATTAGGGGATTAAATCTCTTCACTTTTGCCTTAAATTTGCGAGTATTTTATAAAGAATCTATAACATGAAATGATAACAGCTGATTTGAAAATTGCTACTATAGAAGTATTGGGAGATATTTCACGATATGCTATAGCTAGTTTTATTCATTATTACTAACAATTTGAGAATATTATCCAAGCTGCAGCTTTAATGAGTTTATAAGTTGTTAGATATGAAGAGGATCCGGATATTTTTGACTATTTGGGCTAATTAAGAGAAGCTATTGTATAGTACTACACTTGTCTGATTTAAGGCCTGCATGAGATTGATAAATCAGCAATTATTTAAGACTAGGTGCCTAAAATACTAGAATATGCCTTAATTATTTCCCAGGATAATTACAAGCCAAATTATTAACAACATTTAGCGGTTTTAGGACTAATTGGAGATATTATTCAGACATACAGAGCTTAAGCTTAATTATGGGTAGGATTGCCTATGGTTAGAAACTATATTCAGAAGTTTGCAATACATCCTGATCGTCAGCTAAATGAACTAGCAAATTGGTCAATTAGGCTGGTAAGACAGTTTGGTTAATAAAAGTATTTTAATATAACTTGTTTAGTTTAATGTATAGTAAATTGTAGTAAAGCTATAAAACTTAGATTTGAGCTGCTTTCAAATTCTTCGTATAATTTATATAATGGCGTGCTCTGAAATCCGATATACTGAAATGGAAACAAAGCAAGCTCCTTCTATGCAACAGCTTCTAGAAGTGAACCGTTTATAATTACTAAGTTTTATCGAGAAATCTCTTATAGGAAATTGTCATTTAATAGAGGCCCCGTATGGTGATGTTCCTTTAATATACATGGATTATATAGCCTCAGGAAAATCATTAAATTTCCTTGAAAATTACATACAAAAGTCGATTTTGCCTTATTTAGGTAAAAGTGAGGGAAACAGTACATGAACTTCCCATTAAATCTAAGTTTTATGCTAATAAGCTAAAAGAATTATAAAAAGGTCTGTAAATGCGTGTGAGGAAGACAGTGTGTTTCTTATAGGAAGCGGTAGTACGTCAGCATTTCATCTATTAATCTCCGCTTTAAGCCTATCAGACTGGGGAAACCAAAAATGCTTTGTAAGAAAAACACAATGGGATACTTATGAATGCAAATTAACAGGTAGAAAGTTTTAATCAGAGTTTGAATACAGATAATTCTTGCAATCAGATGAATATCCTCAATAAAGCCTAATAGAACAGACTTCCCCAGTAGTAATACTATCTATATTCGAGCATCATGCTAATATTTTAATGTGAAGGGAGTGGGGAGCAACTACAGTATTTGTGTAGTAATTAGCAGATGGGAATTTAGATTATGATTAATTATAAGAAATATGTGAATAGCATAAGGATAATCCCAGATTGATAGCTTCTTTTTCCTCAGGGTCTAATGTAACAGGAGTATTGACTGATGTTAGCAGAATTGCAAAAATTGTTAAGTAATACGGAGCATTGCTATTTTTCGATTATGCTGCCAGCTCACCGTATACCAAAATTGATATAAATTCTGAAGGAGGGGAAATGGATGGCATTTTTGTATCAGTGCACAAATTTGTAGGAGGGCCTGAAAGCCCAGGGCTTCTAATATGTAAGAAGAGTTTATTAGGAAGTAACTCCCCTGTTTTTAATAGTAAAAGTGCTTTGTTATACTAGACTGATGAGTCGTAAGACTACAAATCTGAACCTGAGAAGTTTGATATTGACAAGGACTACATTGGGATAATTAGAGCTGGGTTGATCTTTTAGCTTAAGGATGCAGTATCCACTGAGTTCATTGAGTAAAGGGAGCTAAGCATTTCCCAAAAGATTTCAGCCCGTTTGTCCCAGCATCCTAATATTTTCATCTTAGGCCCTACTACTATTCCCAAGTTCCCAATTTTCTCTATTATGATTAGATTTGGAGCTAAGTATATCCATCATCATTTCGCAGCTTTGTTATTGAATGATTTGTTTGGCATATAAGTTAGAAGTGGGTGTTCTTGTGCCAGACCTTATAGTTTTGAGCTGCTCGGTATATCTCAATAACTTTTAGAAGAATACGACGAACTACGCATGCAGGGATACGACCTTTACACCCCGGGATACTTTCGCATAAACTTCAATTACTTTGTATCAGATGAGGTTCAAGAGTATTGTTTAAAAGCCATTGAATTCATCGCAGACAATGCAATTTACCTTCTTCCCTTATACCAATCAGACATGAAAACAGCAGAATTTGTTCATAGGTAATACAAGTCCAAAGGAAATCGCCATACACTGAGAAAATGGATTTCAGAAATATCCTATGCCACTGGTGAAATGACGTATCCTGACTATAATAAAAACACACTTAACAACTTCAGTATTTGTCTTGAAAGAGCCCATAGAGTAGTTGAGAAAATTAAACAGGAATAGTACAGGAATGACCACATATCTGAAAATTAATTTGAAATAGAGCAGCAATGGGAGAAATACCGTTGGTTTATTCATCACTTTGAGGCAATTGACTATGTAAAAGGAAAAGAAGTTCCCTTTATATTCCAAGATCCTCCTTTCTAACCCTTGGCATTTGACAAACTAATGGCTCCTCCTGTAGTAGTTAAACAAGTCCCGTAAAAGAAGGTGGCTTTGTCAAGGCGTCAGTAAAAAAAAGTAGTTCCTAAGCTGCTAAGCAGAAAAATAATGAATTGTGTAACTGATATGACTCTGCTAGAAGGGGGAGATAGAGTCCTAGTTGCTGTTTCCGGAGGGGCTGACTCAGTGGGCTGTATTGCTGCTTTATTTGACATATTGAAAAGGTCACCTATTAAGTTTCAATTAGGAGCAGTTACAGTGGATCCAATGGTGCCTGAGTATAACCCTGAGCCCTTGAAAGAGTACTTTCATTAGCTGAGGATTCCTTATTATATAGTATAGTAGCCCATCGCTGACTATGCTAGCAGAATAAGCGATAGGGAAGACTAGAGAAAGTTTTGTAACAGAATCAGAAGAAAATTGCTATTTAAAGCTGCTTTGAAGTACGGTTACAATGTGTTGGCTGTTTGTCATACTTTAGATGATTTGGCTGAAAATTTTGTGATGTCATTGTTCTGTAATGGAAAAGTTCATACTACTAATGCAAGGTATTACTATAAGAATACTGGGATCAGAGTTATAAAGCCTTTGGCATATTCTAGGAGCAGGCAGTTAAAAGACTTTTGTACTTAGCAAAGTTTACCTACTTTATTATTTCATAGACCCGATTGCTTTAGACATACATTTGAAAGAGAAAAGATTAGATTGTTTTTGGCATCTTAGGAGTAAACTGTTCCTGATACATTCTAAAGCATATGCAGGGCAATTTCACCTTTGCTTACTTATGATTTCTCTGATTTATTTCATGATTATTAACAAATCAGTGATTCAGATGATTCGGATTAGGAGGTTTAAGAATTCATTTAAGATTAGAATATGCTTTAGGAAAATACTGATTTTACGGAAGATAGCGAGTAAAGTAATGCCTAGTCAATTACGGAAAGTTAGCTGTATATGTAAAGACTACCTAATTCATTGGAGGAATATGATGATCAAGATGAAACAGATGTTACATGGTGGTGTAGTTCCTTTTAGGTAATTTAGGCTATTTTATGTATTCTGGTTTTTAATTATCATGCATTTACTCAGTATATTGCTCAATCAATATAAAGTATCTATAATTTCATTTAAATGTCAAACTATTCAGTTTTACTACTTGATGATAAGGCTTATAAAGCATATTAAAAGTAAGCATAATAATAAAGCAACTCTCAGGCTAATTAAAATAGCATACCGTAAAATTATTCCCAGGTTGATTAAATAATTTAATTAGATTCAGCAAATACAATGTAAAAGAAGTTAAATGAACTAGGCTTTAAAGATCAATAAGGAAAACTACAGCCCACAAGAGGCCTTTTTGGAATTTTTAATAATAAGCAGTAACTGAGATAATCAGTTACAAGACTCCACTAAGGATGCTAGTCAAATGAACAAATTAAAACAGAAAGTGCTGTTACAATACCGAAGTTATAATTAGAAAAGGTCAATCAAAGTATAGCTGATATTCTAACTACAACTACACTATAAGAGTGATCAAGACCTTAGTCTTCAATACAGCCAACTATACGGAAAAAGTAAAGACCCTAAAAGCATTTCCAGAAGTTTTAAAAGTATATGCCCATAATAAAGAAAATAGTAAGTTTAAATGCACTTCAACCTAAAAGAAAAGTAAGAAAAAAGTAATCTAAACGCCTAAAATCCTAAAGAGTTTAAGCTAAATAGCCAATTATAACAGTAAGTTAGAAAGAAATAAAACCTTAAAGAAAACATTCCCCTAAGGAAAGAGAATAATTTGGAGATTTATTTGAGTTAGTGGATAATAGAAACAGACTAAAAGAACCACCGAGCTCAACACCCCATAAAAATCTAAGCGGCAAGTTATATAACTATGTCAAAGCAAGGCCTTCTAAATTATACAGAATAATCACAGATCCAGAGGAAAATAACAAGGCAGAAGTTAATCAATAAGAGTGAAACAATGATCTAGAATTAGCCTTTAAAAAGTTAATGCGGAAAACTCATAGTTTTAACTCAGTTTCAAAGACACAAATTTTCAAGTAATTAAAAATCGAAGCTGGGAAGTAAAAACAACCCGATTTAAGATGAAAATTTGATAAACATAGTCCATATGCACAAGATTTAGATTACTAGGATCAAGAATACTTAAATTCTGGATTAAAGCCTAGAATAAAGAATTCAAGAAGACCAATTTCAAATATACTAACAAGTGTAAGGTCTCCTCCACCTAAAATTGACAAATTTAAAGAGCATGTGAAATAATTAGTATAGAAAACAGGTGAAAAGGAGGACTGAAATATACATAAACTTGAAAATTTAGCAGCTCATATAGATAAACTGAAAAGCTTTTAATAAGCATTCAATGCATTTTCTCTTATACATAAATGGGAGAACCATAAATAGAGCTTTAATACAGCTAAAAACTTCTTAGCAATTAATATACTTAATCAATGCCATTTTGAGATGAAATAAGTGAATAAGTCTAGGTATTCATATATTTCTGCAAAGATAGCTCAATAAAGAGCAGCTTAAGAAATATTTAACAAAATTATGAATGAAGCTGAAGTGAAAAGATAGGAGTTAAGAGCAAGATAAATTGCATTTTAAAGAAAAGTTACAATAGCCAGATCTGTAGTCAAAAAGCACTTTAAAAATTACAGAAAATTTAATAAAAAAAGAAATATACTAACAACTCAATACCCAATTGGACATCCTTTATTTAGGCATTATATGATTTAGTTGGGATATCTTCCTGAAATTGTTCTCCCATAACCAAATAAATATAAAGATATTGTGTATAAGAGCTAAAAGCAATCAATTTAAAATAAAGCAAGTAAGGATAATGTTTCACAATGAAATTTTAAGTATTAAAAATAGTGGAAAGATGCTAAATTTAGATTAAATTAGCATGAAGCTGCCGCCAAAATCCAAGCTGTTATTAAAGGAGTATTATGAAGAATCAGATTAGGTAAAATGAGTGGGTCTGCTTTAACTATTTAGAGTAACTATAGAATCCACCTAGCAAGAAAAAAGGTAATAAGAATGATTTTAGAGCTACATCTGTTGGGATAATCGCATAAAGTGTAGAACTTAGCTATGAAATTTTATATAAGTAATACTTATGGTATTGTTATCAAAGAGTTAAAGGGAGATAAAAGGTTCGAGTAATTGTTAAAAAATAGAAACAGGAGATAAGCTGTTAGCCCTGAGGATTACTTAAAAATACAAAAGGCTTAATAAGTGCTTAAAAGGGAGAGAAAAAGACCTGTTATTGTAAAATACAAGAGAAACACATAAAAGGAAAAATAGTAAATACAGTCAAATCATAGCCCAATTAAATAAGAAGTATCAAATAGTATAATAGAGTCATAAAAATTTAATAGTAAAGAGAAATACTTAAATACTATAAATTCACTTATTTCTTAGATTATTAAAAAGAGAGCAGAAATGTGGAATTTATATCAACATTTAATGGCAAACTCAAAGGATAAAGAATTAAGTAAGATTTTAGCACATGAAAATTTGATTTTGAATTAAGCAAATGATAATCTGTAATGAATTGAAAAGTTTATACCTCCCGTAAAGAACAATGAACATTTTAAAAAGTTTGTTAAAGCAAAAGATATAGAGTAGCGTGACCCTGATTAGGTAATTTCTGAATTACAGTAAGAAATTGTGAGAATTGGAATATCAATTAGTCGTTTAAATCAAAGACAAGAAATTAAAAACAAAAGCTTAGAAAATTTTAACTTTCTGATTGCAAAAGTCGAAAATTAGTTATAATCGTAATTTGTCAATATGTATTTATAATTGTTACTAATATTCAAAACTACTTTATTTATGCACAATAACTCCTTAGTTTTCTATATACCAATACTACATAAAATACTAATTATTACTATTTATCAACCATACATAAAGGACTCCCCAGTTAAGAATCCATAATGACTTTCTAGCTCTTCAAGCATTCCCTATACAGCTTCATCCTCAAAATCTTGAATAAATCCTGAATTTTCACAAATAACCGGCACTAATGAAGATTACTACATTCTATCAGGCTAACCAAAATACTGCTGCATAGACTCAAAATCTTGAATAAGATAATCAAACTAGTTTTCAATCTCATAAATTGTCATATGCTCTTCTCCTAAATTTTAATTAGACTCTTATCTTTTAGGTGCAAAGATTTTCTATTAAGGCTGCTGTTTTTTCTTCTATAAATACTTTTAGGTCTCTAATGGAAAATCTACAACTTTAGCCCTTTCACTGATCTCACCCTTAGAAAGCCAGCAGTCAATTCTAGGCTTAGCTTTCCACTATACCTTTTAAGACATAATTTTTTACGATTTTCTCTTTAAATAAGGTTTAGGATCCTTAGGAACAAAGTCATCATCAGGATATTCGCCTAAATTATCACTTTCCTATTTCTTTCTCTTATACTCTTGCTTAATACTTCTCAGGGGATCATATCTATTTTAATTTCTTTTCAAAAACTGTTTTGGCCTAGCAGGCTGTTTTCTTTATCCCTACCCTGAGTATTGATCTGCTATGTCTTCATAATTTTATCGTAATGGTCTTATAGGAAGTTCAGAGTACTCAAATGTCTTTTATGAGTTAGAAAGTAAAAAGGATGAGTCTTCTATTCTTGAAGGATTGGGAGAAGCATCTCTTGATACTTGTTATGCTTGTTTTTGCCTTATTCATTCACTGTTTCAGTATAATCTGTCAAATTCACTTATAAGTTTGAACTTTGCACTTGGAATTTACATACGAATGCTAGTAATTAAGTCATTTTGCTGTTTGTCTGGCTCATTTATCAAAGACAGCATTTCTCTTATATACTATTTCCTGGTAGTTATAGCAGGATGATTGTAGATTTTTCTAGTTTTTCAGCCTTTTACTAATGCAAGGATAATTTCTTTCGCTTTTCTTTGAACTTATAGTATATTTTAGTAGCTTTTTCTCTGTTTATAACCCTTGTACACCTTTTAAATTACAACTATACAGTGAATTTTAAATTTACTGTAAATTTTTAAGTTTTCTGTCCTACGGTACAAAGCCCATGCTCTTAATGCTTGGTATATTTTATACGGGGCCCACGTAATTTTGATTTATTTGAACAATTCTTTAACTCTTTATGCTCTTAAAATCTCATTTCTTATCACCCTTTTTTTTTAAGCTACTTTTCTATCCAAAAATCCTCTCATAATTTTTTGTATTTTAATAGCTGCATTTTTTCTTACTTTAGCCTTGATTTCTTTATCAATTGCAGCTTTCTTAATATTATCGAAATCTGCTACTTTTGATCTTTTCTTCATTCTTTTCTCATCGAAGGGATATCTTCCAGAATTGAATATAATAGGACCAGATTTATTGAATTGTTCTTCTAATATCGAGTTACTAGGAGATTTTTATACCTGTTGCTCTTTGCCTAGTTCAATTGTATTCAAGAAGTCATCAAATGACATGATTTCTTCTTCTAATGAAACTCTAGGAGTTTTTTAACTTTACTCACTTTTAGCTGGTTGGGCTTATGATTGAGCGTATGGAGGGTATAGGAAGGGGTACATCATTGGGTAAGGATATGGGTACTAGGGGTACTAAGAGTTAGGAATTTATTAGGGAATATATTGATTGGGGTCATTTGGTATAGGATTTTGAGGTTAGTATTATTAAAAGGGATTTTGATCTTACTGTTCCTTAGTATTCTTTCTTGGTTTTTAAAGAGTATTTTCTTATAAAGATTTTCCTAAAATTTATTAATCGTATTCTTTTTATTCATTTTCATCTAAAATCAAATTTCCTTTCCATTCGTCCTCTTATTGTCTGCCTAGTCTTTATTTTATACTTTTCAATTTTTGTTAGTTTGTTTTTTCTATTTTACCTGATTTCTTTTAGGATATTTCAATAAAATCTTCATCTAATTCTTCTTATTGTTCATTACTGTCCTAATTTTCTATTTGTTAATTTGATAGTGAAACTTCTTTAGTTTAATTTATATTCGTTTATTCTTGATCAAGTTAATCTCCTTATGTCATTTCAAAAAATCCATCTTCTATTTCATCGATTTATTCTGTATCTAAGTTATCTTCCTAGTCTTATAAATTAAGATTTGCATTTTATTCTGTACTAATATCATCTAGAATTTTATTTTCTTCTTAGTTATTAGTTTATTGTATATTCAATGCATCTTTACTTTATTAAGTTAATTGTTTTTACTTAAATTCTTCATTGTTATATGATTATTAAAAATCAGTATCTACGTCCTTGTTGATATCTAACCCAGATTCTCCTTATATAGAAAACTGCTTTTAGTCTTAGGTTGAGTCAACATTTAACCCAGATTCTCCTTATATAGAAAACTGCTTTTAGTCTAAAGTCGAGTCAACATTTAACCCAGATTCTCCTTATATAGAAAACTGCTTTTAGTCTAAAGTCGAGTCAACATTTAACCCAGATTCTCCTTATATAGAAAACTATTTCTAGTCTAAAGTCGAGTCTACATTTAACCCAGATTCTCCTTATATAGAAAACTATTTCTAGTTTAAATTAGAGTCTACATTTAATCCAGATTCTCCTTATATAGAAAACTATTTCTAGTTTAAATTAGAGTCTACATTTAATCCAGATTCTCCTTATATAGAAAACTGCTTTTAGTCTAAAGTCGAGTCTACATTTAACCCAGATTCTCCTTATATAGAAAACTATTTCTAGTCTAAACTCGAGTCTACATTTAATCCAGATTCTCCCTGTATAGAAAACTATTTCTAGTCTAAACTAGAGTCAACATTTAACCCAGATTCTCCTTATATAGAAAACTGTTTCTAGTTTTAGGTTGAGTCAACATTTAACCCAGATTCTCCTTATATTGAAAACTGTTTCTAGTTTAAATTAGAGTCAACATTTAATCCAGATTCTCCTTATATTGAAAACTATTTCTAGTCTTAGGCTGAGTCAACATGTAACCCAGATTCTCCTTATATAGAAAACTGCTTTTATTCTAAATTAGAGTCAACATTTAAACCAGATTCTCCTTATATTGAAAACTGCTTTTAGTCTTAAGTGGAATCAACATTTAGTTATTCATCATTGTTATTTTATTGAATGTTAAATTCATTTCCTTATTAGTGTATATTGATGCTATCTCCAGTATTAAGCTGTGGATTTTTACTCATATTTAAACTATCAATACTAACTTCATTATTCTATGCATCTAATTCCTTATGCTCTTATTAATCTATATTCAATTCAATCCCCGTACCTTATTCTAATTTAACATTTTAATCAATATTTCCCCCAATTTAATCTTCTTCAATTGTCTTTTCTTAACTTCCAATATTTATATCCCCTTACTACCCTTATGACAGCACTTTCTTACTATCCTATTAACTTTCTAAATCCTTTCCCTCTTTTTCCTATACATCCTCTAACTCAATTCCTTATCCGCCTGATATTCCCAACGCTTTACTTTACTACGGCTTTACCGGATCTTAAATCAATATTCCTTGATTAGCATTAATTTCAACCTTAAACTCCCTAGGCATTCAATTCTCCTAGCTTTTCTTCCTTTCTATCAAAACTGGATCAATTTACTATACCTAGTGGCTTAATTCAATAGTGTGTGACTCAACCACTACATCCTGCTCTTATGACTCAACTCCTAACTGTGGTACTTGGCTAATGGTTACACTTGTTTCTAGCTTTTCAGCAAATGTAACAGATTTTCTGCTTTTGGCATCATCGTCAATACTTTCTTACGGCATTGATCTGTGTGATGTATTCGCCCGAGATGTTGCAGGGGACCTAGAGCGTGATGCCGGAGCACTTTTCCCTTTTTTAGCAGGTGCTTTCTTACCTTTCTTAGCTGCCTTGGCCGCCTTACCCTTCTTAGCCATAGCTGCTTTTTTCCTTTTGGCCTCTTCCATTGCCTTTTTCTTCCTAGCTGCTTCTAGAGCTTTCTTCTTTTTAGCTTCTTCTGCTAGTTTCTTTTTCCTTGCTTATTCTGCTAGTTTCTTCTTTTTAGCTTCCTCTGCCAGTTTCTTTTTCCTTGCTGCTTCTGCTAGTTTCTTCTTCTTTGCTTCCTCTGCTAGTTTCTTCTTCCTTGCTGCTTCTGCTAGTTTCTTCTTCTTTGCTTCCTCTGCTAGTTTCTTCTTCCTTGCTTATTCTGCTAGTTTCTTTTTCTTTGCTTCCTCTGCTGCTTTTTTCTTTCTTGCTTATTCTTCTAATTTTTTCTTCTTAGCTTCCTCTGCTTTCTTTGCTTTTAATTATTTAGGGTCTGGTGTTCTTGATCTTGCCTTTTATTCTTCAGGTTCACTTTATTATTATTCTGATATTGATTTTGAAAGCTCCCTGTGACTGTTTGATCCTGAATTAGGACCTGTACTAGCGGCTTGAGATTCTGACATTTAATTTTTTGGGGTAATTTAGGGATGTAAGTATGTGAGAATGCTATATAATGTGCTTAAGCACAAAGTGAGTTGGTTTATAGTGCTTAATTTGAAGGTATAAGTTTAATACATAAATGTTACTTTAAACTATCTATATTAAGGGAAAAGTTTCTCCTGTGAGATTTATGCTACTTTACTGGTGAATTCTTCCGCAGATTTGATCGGGATATTCTATTTGAATGCCCAGTAGTACTTATCATCCTACTTTAAGAATTACATTGCCACTTTGCTTAGTTCTAATTAAGTTTTAATAGCTCTATTTATCTTTAAGATTACTGAGTGCTTTATTATCTTAATTATTCTTGCTGTAGAATAAGAGTGTTTTATAATTTACGCTGTAATATTTGAAATTGACTATAAAGCTTATCAATATCTTATTGATAGCCTATTTTATCCATAAGTTGAATTAAATCTGACTTTTATGCCTTTTATTTCAATAAGTCTTATACTTCTCTCATGGAGTCCATTAAATAGTAATAATCTTTAATTTATTGTTATTTAGAACTGTTAGTTATTAGGTGGCTATTCAGTTCTTGGTTGATTGTTTGTATATCAAACTAAGTTTTCTCTATATTTTATACAGCTTATTAAAACTTATCTTAGTGATTCTATCAAATTTCATTAAACTCTCTTTTCAATAATAATTCGTTTATTTACTTTTAAAGAACATTGAAATCATCTTTCTAACACTTTTATAACAAAATTTCATCAAATCTCTCTAATGATTAGCTTATATCTCTTGATTCCTTAATAAATTACCCTTATAATGCCTATTACTTTTACTATAAAACTTATAAATCATAAATTACTTAATTTACTGTATCTAGCTAAGCTTTCTAATTATTCAACTTTTAAAACTTTTTATTTCAAGGTTTTTTATCAACAATCTATTTAATACTAATTATTTATTTTCTATTAGCATTACTAACTTCTTTATTACATTACTAATTCTATTACTATTACTTTTGAAGTCCTTATATTTCTTATTTTAACTACAGTGATATCTGATCTTATTAACTTTTAAAAGCATAATCTTTCTTATTAAGAGTACTCTCTAATTGTGATAAAGTAACAGTTTGCTCTAGTTGCTTTTCTATGTATTCAAACTTATCATTTACGGCTATTATATCTTTATATTGAGCTGTGTTTGTTACTTTATCATATAACTCATTGAATTGCCTAATATTTACTTTATCATTTACTAATCTAGCTAAATTTTGAAAATCCCGTTGATTTACCTTAATTTTTTCCATTGAATTAATTTTCTAGTCATTAGTCCCAGTAAGCTGTTTTACTCTACCAATTTCACTACTAAATTCCCCTTATCACATATTAAAACTATCTTAAAATGACTTTTATTCTTATATACAGTTATTAATTTTCATTTAAGCAATTTGTAAATCTTTACTCAATGAAATTAGCTATGAGTTAGACTGATTCCCTTATAATCCTTTTATTACTTCCTTCTATATAATATCACTTATAGTGGAAATGATCGGTTATTTCCTATTATCCAGTTACTTTTTCTAATTAACCTAGAAAAACTCCTTATTAATACAATCAAACTACTAAATCTTTTATTAAATCTACGAGATTTGATAGTTCATTTCCTTTATTTCATTATAAATTAACTCTAAATCTGCATTATCCATATTTTAATATGTCAGATTCTGCAAGATCAAAATCATTACCAAAATTCAGTTAAAATCATACCTCAAATTAATAGAATCCAATAATTCTAAATAAAAAGCCCGATTTCTGTCAACTTTAAGACCCTAACCTACCCCCAATAAGTGAATTAGACCATCAAATTGAGCAATGTTTATGCTATCTTTGTAATTGTGGTAAGCATATTTGCCCTGGTGAAATTTAGCATAAAAGGGTGCCAAAAGATTGGGGAAAAAGTGTATATAAAAGGCAATATCAAAGGTCTGCTTCCCCTGCTGCAATGCTTTAATAATTCAAGCCCAGTGATACTCTAAATTTACTAGGATCTAAAATTGAGAAATTATAAACTACTAATAGGTTGACATACACACGTCATTGCTCATAAAGGTAAAAAACTGCTAAACCTGAGGACAATTTTAAGCTAGGTGAAAAATTTGTGTGTTCCAGCAGTTATAAAAGAGATTTTCCTAGTTGAAGATCTGCAGGAAGGCTGGTTAAAAAAGATTAATATGTAAGTACATAGTCTCCTTTTAAACTGGCCAGTCAAACTACCTATGCCTATACCTACACTCCGAAATCTTTATAGAAGATTTAAAGACCAGAATAAAGAACCACAAATATACTATCACCGTTAAAATCAACTATATACAAAACCACCTCAGGACGTGAGTTTGATAAAAAGTGCACTGAACCTATACATAGATAAATCCACTAGAACAACCTAACCATAGGCCAAGCTTCCCAGAGGATTTTCAGTACAACATACTCGGCATCTTTTCTATAGAACAAAGTAACAAAACTTCCTAGAAAACGCCAATTTCTGCTATCTACTAAAATGAATAAATGATTAGTTAATTTAATTCTGTATTATTTGCTTCTTTTTCAATTTCATGCGAATTTGTATCGAATAAATTAACCGATAATTCATCGGAGTATTTCCTATCTGTTGAGCTTCCTTGTTGTCTGCTTGAACTAGAGTCTCTATGTGGTTCTAATGTGTTTCTAAGAGAGGACCGTACTGTGTTTAAAATACTCGACACTAAGCTTTAGCTGAATTAAGCACTCCCTAGATTCTGACTCGACCAAGGAGTAACTTCACTGTCATAACTTTGCTTGCTATGTGACATATTGGAACCCTTAGAAATCAATGACTTCATACTTCTAAGCTTTTTGTATGAAAGTCTTTTTGATCTTTAAGAGTTCTGTGAGTTCATAGAGGCTGCTACACTTGGATCTGATGAAAAACAGTTCATGACAGATTTAAACTATTCGAAATTTAAATAATTATTGGAAAGCAGCTTAAAGTCATCTATGATTTCTTGTAGTTCCATATCTGATATGTAACATCCGGCTTTTTCTAGGGCTCCCCGGAAATCCTGTACTGAGATTCTATTGTCATTGTCAGAATCAAAATGCCTGAAAGCTACTCAAAGATTTTCTTCTTCTAGTAACTTTTTTGAGTTTAGCACCATTGATAGAAATTCAGTATATTTTAACTATCCATCAGTATATCTCCAGAAATTATCTATAATCTGCTAGGTTTATTAGCTGGCTCCTATGGAGCCATTGGCCTATAGAGCTTCTTATATATCACAGATTCCAATTACTCCTGTCTAATGCTTATCTAAATAAAAGAATAAGTCTTTCAATCGTGATATTTCATCCTCATTTAATTCTCTCACCAAAACCTTTAAAATCTCCTTTTAAACTCTTCCGTTTAGCTTAAATTTAGCCATATTGTTCAGAATTCCATTAGTAAGGGGTAGCTCAGTTACTGATTCCATCTTAGCAAACCACTCATGCTTCAAGGCCGCCTTTATACTAATTCTTCTACTAGGACTCTTTATCAGCATTTTGGTTATTAAATCCTTAGCCTCACTAGACACTTAGTCTCAGTTTATATGCTTAGATTTAAACATCAGCTGTCCTTGTATAATTTTATTCAATAATCCCTTTAAAGTATGTGCTGTGAAAGGATAGCTTAAAGAAAGAGCAAAGTACATTGCAATTCCTAAAGACCACACATCACATTCTTTACTGTAGTTTCCATTAATCACCTCCGGAGCTAAAAAATAAGGAGTTCCTACAGCAGTTTTTAGTTGTTAATCAGAGTACTTAATTGCCATGCCAAAATCTACTAGTTTAATCTCAGAGAAATCATCGTCTGAGGAGAATAACATGTTTTCTGGCTTCAAATCTCTATGACAAATGCCAAAATTATGCAAATGATTAACGGCGGATAAAAGCTTTTTCATTAAAACAGCAACTTACTTCTCAGGCATTGCTCCGTTTCTCACTAAGTACACGAGTAAGTCTTTCCCCTGGCATAAATCCATCACTATGTGCAAGTACTTGTCATCCTCAAACACCTCGTATAATCGAACTATGTTAGGGTGATCTGCTCTTTTCAATGCGAAGATCTCTTGCTTCATTAGATGGAACATGTTCTTAACTTTGCTCTTCATGATTGATTTAACTGCATAGGATTTTTAAAAGGATGATTGCACTTTCTCATTTTGAATTTTCACTGCTTCTCGTACTGTTCCAAATTCACCATATCCGCACACTCTTTTGAACCTATAGCGTTGTACTATGTCTGAGTAAAATTTACTATCAAGTCTTATACCATCTCCTATGTTAGATTTCTATAGAGGTCTGCCGGATATTATGTTAGTTTTTTTGTGTTCTTAACAGCATATAAGTCCCATTTGGTATTTAATAATGGAAACTGTTTAAATGGTTTTATGCGGTTTATATATTATTGTCTAATTACGCTATGCAATTTTGGTTAAACAAATAAAAAATTGTATTTATAGGACGTTTTTATAATGATACCAGAAATAATAATATAAAAATGATAAAGAGGTTGATAATTATTAGTTTCAATAGCAATATAAATCTTTTAATGCAGAATACCTTCTATGATGAACCTACGTAAATCCATGGTAAAATTAGTGTTAGGTATAGATAATAAATTAAGTTGGTATAAATTTATAAGTAGTTAGAGCTTTTACTTAAATTCATTTTAACATTGTAGGCTATCATTTTCTTTTATACAATGTTTTATTGCTTGAATAGAATTATTCATTTTAATAATTACAATTAAAATTAGCTTATCTTAGATTATTTATTAATTCAAATTCAATAGTCGTATTCTAAAACATTATATTTTATAAGGGCTTTAAAGGCATATTATAACAATACTATATAATCATGCCAATTTCCATATTTAAATCTTATTTAAGATGTAACATGCATATAATCAAATAAACTTATAAGCATCAATATTTTGCTGAAATGCTTAGACAAATTAACAATGCTATCGTTTACATAAAATTATTGAGTTCAGAGTAACAATTAAAATACTCAATGTTTATATACTAAGTTACAAGGAGCTAAATTTATAATTAGTTTACATATTATACCAGCTGGTAGTATTTAGCTATATGCATATAAATATAGCTCTTGTGTGATAATCAGAATTTCAGTATACCCTTATTTAACAGATGATTTTATACTTTCAAATTCCTATAAAATATCATCTCTGCCAAAGTTTGACCTTCATATAGGAGCATAGCAACCTTCAAAATAACTTATTATCTTAGCTTATATTTATTCTCCCTTACAATTTAAAGCAAACAGCCATATTATTTATAAAAGTATGTTTTGTTGCTTACCATCTGGTTTATCGGAAAGTCCGTCCTTATAAGCTAATAGACTATTAAAAATTATGAAAGTATTATCAATTTTTTAATTGATTTTTGGAATTTTAACATGTATTGTATCGATCTCATAAGGATTGTATGTAATCATTGGATTTTTTATTATATGATGCATGATTTATAATAAGAACTACTGTACAAATGTGTGTTATATCGTTATATCAATTATAGATATGTTTAGTACTATAGTAATGGTAGGAAATTATTTAGCAGAGAATCATCATCTTTATCCTCCATTAGGAGTTTTACTGTTCTTTTTATTACTCAAAGTGCCTTTTTATATTGTTTCTATTTTCTATTCTTTTCTTACTTATAGAGAGCTTAAAGGACTATATATAGAAAGTGATTCTAATTCAATAAGCCTTAACACTTTTACTCAGAGTATGTAGCAAGCTTAATAAAGCTCAGATAGTAGTAACAATGAAACTTAATAACCATTTTTGGGAGAAGGCAGAAGATTAGGTTAGTAATATCATTAGGTTATATAAAGCATTATTTATAAGTTTCTTTAAATTTAGTACATAGGAATACTAATAATTAATGACGTCTCTACTTTTATTACAAGAGAAATCTTAGAGATCATTAAGTATATTATTAGTTACTAATAAAATTGTAAAAGATTTAAGGACAAACTTATGATGCCATTCCACATACCTTTATGATTATTAGATGTGTATTATATCAAAATAACTTATACTTGTAAAAAATGGTATATAGAATCTGCAATAGTACAATGATAAAGATGAACAATTGAGCCTTATTACTAAAGTGCTCATGAATAATGTGAGATAAAATTACAGAATAGGATGCTTTAAGGATGGGCATTGTATTTGAAGTTGTTGAAGTAGATATTTATGACAAAGCACGAGAGATTGCTAAGTTAATTGCTTAGTATGATAAGTAAAGGATATTGGAAATCAGAGAATTGATTAGATAAGGGTTAGAGGTAGGAACAATAGTTGGAGAAAGATCAGCAATGGCTTTAGCAGGTAAAAAGATTATTAGTAAGAAATTCATAAAGTTAGTTTATTCGTTCAAGCTATTTTTATCCTTATTGCTCCTAATAATTTTCAAATTTCCTTATTTAACAACAATATTCGTGATAAAATCAATTATACGACATAATTACATTGTTTAATAGTCTAAAAGTACAATTAATACATAAGATCTACCTTGCAAAATAATCATGTATATTTGATAGTCAATTCATGATTTAAGCTTAGTATAATTCCTTTTCACTTCTTCCCTAGCATTTAGATCCGTGTACAATCCTTCGTATATATTATAAATTGTAAACATTATTTTAAAGGATAAGAATTAAATTAATATTTTGTTTTCAAATCTGATCAGAATTTCCCCGTCTAAAATGGAAAGAAACATTGTCAACTCAAAATCAACAATAATCCACCTATATTCTAATCAAAGGTTCACTCTGTTCTCCAAATCAATATTTTACCAACTAAAATTACAAACAAATCAATACAAATTATAAACACACTCTTCCACCCAGTTATATAAAAATGGATATCTAACCCATCGTCAATGCTCTGATCTAAGGGGCTGACTTCATTCTAGTCTGTAATAGGTTCAAAAATCAGAGAGGATGGCCAGGTGAGAAAAAAGTCAGGAAGTATTTGAAGGGATAGATACTGACTGAAACTACCTTCCAAATGTTATAGAATAATATCCAACACTATAAACCATCTGAAATTCTATCAAAAACAGTTCAAATTACAAAGTTATTCACACTCAAATCTCAAAGAATAATCAATCAATTTGTAGAGAACTTCATCACCTCTTATAGAATACAACCAGAGCATCTAGACGAATTAGATCAAATTGTCAAATGTC